>BOSO01026608.1:0-19051 GCA_018403395.1 Gorsachius goisagi
TAAACTGTCTCTATCTCAACCCACGGGTCTTACCTTTTTTTTCTTTTCTACAATTCTCTCCCCCATCCCACTGAGGGAGGGGGGGGAGTGAGCGAGCGGCTGCGTGGTGCTTAGCTGCCAGCCGGGTTAAACCACGACAGTTTGGCATTGTTATTTTAATCCCCTGTCCCCGTTCTGTATTTCTGTACTGTTTGTCTTCTCTGGAAATGTTTAACTTGCTAGGTTAAAATTAGTCTTGTGTTATGGAGATACCGTGCTGGGCTACTGGGATTTTTCCCTCTAAAGCTAACCTGATCTTAACTCCGTGTCTTTCATACATCTAAACAATTGCGCTTGATAGCCTGCCAGCTCATGGTGGCAATAGGAACCTCAGACAAATGTGAAAAAGTTTATACCCCTCTCAATACACTTTATCCATGGCAATTTTTTTTCAGGTATACAAAGCCTTTTGGGCTTAATCCTGCAAATGCCTTTCAAAAGGCCCAACTGCTGAGGAGCTCTCTCTTCAAAGCATTCTCTCCTTCAAGCCTGTGAGTCTCCAGTGCCTTCCACAGAGAGGCTGTTAACATTCATTTTCTTCCATAACTGCCACATAATCTGTAAATTGTTTTGGTGTGTGGTTTGTTGGTTTTTTTTTTTTCCAAAGGGGGGAAAAAAAGAAAGATGAAACCTGCCCTTTTGCACATTAATTCTGTACCTGCCTACACTTCATACACCCTCTTCACCTTCCCAGGGTCCTCCTCATGTTTCTGCAGTCTGGACTGGCCACAGCGCAATTTCCTAGGAAGAATGGTGGAGTAATTCTACATTTTGGACTGAATAAACTCTACCTGCTCTACATGGTGCTTTGAAGATGTTTTCCCCTGCGAGACAATGACAAATTCATTCCATCCAATGATAATTTATGTATAAAACAACTTTGGAAATTAACACAAAAGTAACCTTTATCTTTTGTGAGAACATATTGTGAGAAATATATGATGGTATCCTATTTACAGAGTAATTAAACATGATCTTCCTTATCTTTATCAGCCCCTGGGAAAAAGCCACTTTTACAGTGATTCCCTGGTCTTGTGACAAGTTTAGCTAGTCCTGAAAACCTCTTGGTAAATTGGCCATTCATATCTATTTTCAGTCCCTTAACTTTAATACTGACATTAAGAGATGATTATCTAAGTGGGAAAAAACACTAACAGTAAGCAATCTGATTATTTCTTGATACACAGCTCCTGATCTTCAATAAGAATTAGGAATATTAACATTCAAAAGCTAGCTCTTCTAAAGAAAAGACATTTTTCCACAAAAGTCATACTCATATAGATGAAGTTTTGTCCACATGTGTGCAAGTATTGGAACCTTTTTGAGTCTATAATTTCTCTATACAGTGGATCTTGAATATGAGTTTAATTTAATTGATTTCTAGATAATGAAGAACAGTGCAAATAAAGTCCACATAAATCTTCTTAATACAAACAACGGAATATCCTAATTTTGTCTTGAGTTGTCTATTTATGATAAAAGAAATAAATTTAATAATAAAATATATAGGCTATGTGAACTGCAGTTAACATGGATATGTTACTTACTATTTCCCTTTTATAGCACAGATTATTTTGCAGATATACACAGCCTTTAAAAAAGCTGAGAAAATCTAACTGATGCTTGAAACTGCATACTTTTCTTATGCAGAAACCAGCAGAAAATGTTCAGAATTTACATGTCAATCTTCCTAGAAAATGTTCAAGTGGCCTAGAAGCATAAGTTGCTACTTATGAAGCAATGAGAAGAGATTTTGTTCTTATGCTCCCTGTTCTAATTATCTCTGTTTGTTACAAGCATTTCTTATTCCTGCCACCATTTTGGACTGATCTGGCAATTTCCTGCTCTTGGGCTGAATGCTTAATCAAACAAGTGATGCCACTAGAGCCAGTGGGTATGCTGGAATGAAATTATTTTTGTCAGAGTACATATTCACAGGACTGGCTCCAGGATGCTCAGTAGCAAGACAAAGATATTAAATGTAATCAGTATAATGAAGACTTTCAAGTGCCCACAGACCTTCCTTTGGAGGTATACAATTTCAGAAAGCAACCTTGGATATCTAGAGATCTTAATCGCCATCTGTTTTCTTTGCCTCAGCTAGTACCTTGGGGACCCAGTTCCTAGGCAGATCAGCCCCTTAGAAACCTAAATTTTCAATTCAGTGCTTGTCCAGAGTTCCCTCCTAGGTTTGTTCACCAGTGCCATCTGTACATAAACATCATTAAAACGAGTACAGCTAGATGGGAAATATCTAAATAATGAGAGAAGTAAGGCTACTTAATTATTTTCCAGTGCTGAGCACAGGAATGTAAATCTGCAATGTAGATGCATAGTGCTGAGGCCATGCAGAAAGGCTCTGTCTATCCAACCCTGGGGTACAGGGCTACCCCTGCCCCAGACCTCCTACATTAAAAGCAAACAAACAAGTACATATTTAGATATCTAGAATGTTTACTGACTTCAATTTTCATGAGAGTCTACAATCAGGAGAGACTTAGGTACGTCAGCAAAGCTGATGGGAAAGCAAGCAGAGTGGAATGTACACTTGTCTGATTCTCATTAATGATTTCTTCAGGCCAAGATTAGAGAAGGATGTTGAGAAAGAGTGATTCTTTTCCCTTTTTCCTCAGAAACAAACTCATCATTATAAGAACACACCTGATCTCAACCATCCAAAGAGGAGAAAATCCTGAGGTCACCATATTCACCCACGGGATGTTGAATAAGTTGAACTGGGTAGAAATTTCATCTTGACTTACTAGACTTGTCATGACTTTTTTAATTTAAGAGATACACAACTGGGATCTATCACTCAATGTATTATTGGCACATATTACCTAGCTGCAATGAACATTACAAATGAAAGCCTGTTTTTTAAGAAGACATCGGGAAGATAATGTTCTGAGTCATATGGAAGTAAAATATTTGTGATGTTATGTTTTATGGACCGACAGTAGATCTTTGTGAAAAGATTTGCAAAGACTTTCAAGAACATGTGGATTTTGGTAAGTTTTTGTCAATGAGAAAAAGATCATTTGAGTTTGTTATCAGATTCCGTTTTTCAAGAGGGGTAGCTACTGTAGCTCTAGCACTCTATTTTTCACTTGTCCCATATGGACCAGTCTAGACTTTATGAATATGGGGTTTTGTGGCAAGAACAATCCTTTAAACATCCTCTTTTTGTAGTATTTTGCCTCAGGAAAACTTCATTCTTCTGAGATTTTTGTGGAGAGATTATTTTTCTTGTGTTTGATTAGTTACCTGTTGTAGCAACCATAGTTTTCCAAATGTTATGTGCTCAAAGGCATGAATATCTTTTATTTCTATTAGGCAATGAAGTGGATTGAAAACATAGCCACTGTGTGTAAGTACGACATAAGGATATTTCTATAAACAGAAATGAAAATAATTGCAATTGACTTTGGGATTCCCTTGGATGTGCCCTCCTGAGATACACTGTCAGTGCAATGATGTTGCCAGCAAGAGTGTAAGTTAGGTTCTCCTCTTGAATCAAAATCCACACAGAAAATTTACCTATCAATCATCTGTGTCTTATGAGCATTACTCTTAAGCTCAAGTTATGAGAGGATCCAAGTTAAAGAACTTTTCCTTACTCATCAACTCAATTTTGCAGAAATAGCCATAAACAGGAATATTCTTTCTTTCTTTCTTTCTTTCTTTTTTTTAGAATACAGAAAAATATTTTAGAGGCTTTTAAACATACTTTCAGGTCGGAGGAAACTTTAATATTAAAGTACTGCGTTAGAACATAGGGTATTATATGAAAACTTGAAAACTTAGGAAATTAAAGCTAACAGGAAACAGAAATTTAGGTCTGATATTATTATTATCCAACCTTAATAATATGTGGAATCTATGTGCTATTAAAAACTGAACATCAAAAGATATCATTCAGTTCTAGCTTGCTGTGGCAGCAATTTAGTCACTATATTTTTTGGATCACTTATTACATGATACTGACCTCTATCTTATTTCCCAGTGGCTTAACATCAAAATATACTGCTATAATAAATGTAAAATATGTGTATAAGAAACATTCTCTAATATTTTTGGGTTTCTATGAACTTCACGGAGTGAAAAGGGTGCTTGCACAGACATTTATAGAGGAGACTCTGCTCTTTCTGCCGTGACATGTCCACGTTGAATCATCCCAGAAGGTTAGGCCAACAAGATTTGTTAAAAGAAACAACCACCTGGTTTCTGATGGTAAATAAGCTTCCTGTTTGAAACCCCAGGCAGTATGAACCTCTCTACTTCCAGAGAAAAAAAAGTATTAACTTAATGAGGCTGTCCAAAGAAGAAATTATTATTATAAAACTAAGATGGACATTTAGAGTATTCCCACTGCTACAGTGCAGTGGGCACTGTAGAGATTTAGCGGATAGAGCACATGGTTAGAAAGCAATGACAAATACTGGAGTTTTATCAAAACATTTATCTGGAGATTTTTTTAATGTTTAATTAACGACACATTAAAAAAGCTTGATATGTTAATAAAACATCAACATTTTGCACTGAAGTACACTAGGTGCCTTAAACTGCCAAACAAACACTGAATGTATTCTGCATGGCAACTGCTTGACATGTTGGTTGTTTAATCATTAAGAGCTAGACAAATACTGTAAAATATCTTTTGAGCATTTTTGATTGAGTTCTACATCCATTTCCTATTCCTTTTGCACTTGCTTTCCACAAAGGCTTGAGCAAACAGGCTTTATTTGCACCATTTTACACAATAGGTGACATTTATTTCTGTACAGAGGAAACACAGAAGCAGTACATCTGAGTGCAGAACTGATTCAAAAATAGCTTTTGCATTATCAGGGATTTACTGTAAGCACTTGAGAGACTGCAGTCTCTTCTCTGACTGGATTAACACTCCCTGCTATGATGCAGGCTTGATGTCTCAAGATACAAGTGCAGCTTCAGAGATGCACATCACTCCCAGAGATGGACAACAGCTGCATCCAACCTTCCTGCTGAAAATGGGTGACTTCTCCAGACAAGGAGGTAGCAATGCCATGCAGTGACCATTAACAGTGGCTTCACACATTTTTTCAGTATTGCAGAGGCCGTGGATATGAGGAAAATTTGCAGTCCAAGAGAATGAAGACATGATATGTAACAAAACATGGGCAACAAAGTGATATACCAGGCTTCTGTGTTTTTTGGTTTTGTTTTTTTTTTTCCCCCTCCTCAAGTTCATAGGACTCTTATGTGCAAAGCCTTTACAACACAGTGAGAAAAAAAAATAACTTCATCTCAGTTTTCAGGAAAATATTCAATAGCAAGATAATTTTGGTGGCTATGAATCCCTGAATATCTATGGGGTTAAAGAGGACAAGAATTAAAGTGTTCTAAAATTCTTTAATCTTCTTTATCTACTGCAACTCCCCAGGAGGTTCAAAACCTATTAGAAACCATGATCAGAGATCAGAAAAATACTCTGAATAATCTGAACTCTTACACTTTAATTCATGAAGCTCAGAATTCTATTGTGATGGACAAATCTCTGACGGAAGCTGTTTGCAATCCACCTAAAGGAATAAAGCAAATAAATTCAGGGAAATCTAGATTTCCTCTTGCACATTCTGCAAGCAGAAAAAGCTAGGCTGGATGAATACATTGCTAATTGTGAATTATTCATCTCACTCTAGCAATCAGTAACATCCACATTAAATATTAAAGACCTAGATTCACAAGGAGAGTTTAGGCACATAAATACCTCTTCAGGCAGCCAGGGTTGACATTTAAATGCTAGTGGTATTCAACACCCACCCGCCTCCCCCTCGCCTTTTCATAGGTGCTTAAAACTGCATGCATACTCAAGCTTCTGTTGAAAGGCATCAGAATAACTTCCAAAATTTTAGCAGCGAGGAGTTAGTAGATACCTGTTTTATTGCTTTTCCATGTCAAAGTTCACACGATAATTCTCTCTCTTATCACACTTCTCGTATCTGATTTTTCATCTTACAAAAGATACATTCTGAAACTCTTTCACTAAAATATTGTAGCATTAGTTTAAAGCCTGGAAGCTGTGTTTCTGTACTCCTACCTGAGTACTAACATAAGGTATGGAGTCAGTCACCAATGTCAATGGTCTGACAATTATTTAGATCCTACTCAAACACACACAAATTGAGTTTCAAGAAGATAAATTAAAGTTTGCTAGAGTATTTATAATATCAATACCAAAAATGTTCATTTTATGACTATATGATGTTTTAATGACTCATGGTGATAACACAATTCTGATCATTTTTTTGAGCTTTAACCCTGAGCTTGGTACCTCTGCTTGGTTTGCAGGGAGTGTTGTCTAATAGCATGATGATTAGTGATTCCTAACAGATCATTTTAGATGAGGTTCAAGCTCCACTAGAAACAAGAAGGCTGGAAGCTCACGCCTCTCCTCCAGGTTGAACAGTAATCCTCTGGCAGCTGTGTTTGGGAATGACTTGACTTCCTCAGTTATTGAAGAGAAGTCTCAAGTTCCCAGGTTTAAATGAGGATTAATGGCTATGCAAAAAGGAGATTGGGACTTCATAGCAGCTCAGGACTGATCTTCTGTATCTCTTTTTGTGTGCTGCTCGAGCCCACAAATAAAGAAAAACTTCTTTAGATCAAATATGGAATTGATACTATCTTTTGATATCCTTTCTCTGAAATAAGGCTGCAATTGCTTATTCTCTTTCTTACCTAACCCTCTGCCCCTTTTCTAGGGTTGGGTTTTTCTTTTCAATGTGAATAAAAAAAGTCTTTAGGCTGATTAAATGCAACTGACATTTTTGGGGGTGTTCAGGTATAAGGATATGCTGATGTTTGTTAAGATCATCTCAATACTACATCTGAAAGCTCTTTATGTATATCATCTAATCTTTGGTTTATTTTTCAAACAAGGAACCCAGAAATGAACTATATGGAGACTGGACTTTCTTCAGAAATTTTTCCTCTTCTTCTTCTTCTCCTTTTATCAATTTGACCTCAAGTCACTACTTAAGGCCAATATTAGTTCAGCATGGGTCTGATCCCCATTGTGTGGGCATGTCTGATAGATGCCATAATGGAAGTGGTGGAAGACAAAAGCTCTTGAGTTGTTTAAACTTAAGCTGCATAAACTACTTCAGATTATAGGTATATGAAAAGTCTCAATCATAGATATTTACATGACTCAAATGATTAACATCCATACTAAATGCTTGATTTATGATAAGCATCTGATATGAAGCTGAAAAAAGGCAGGAAATGCAATGGAAAGTCAACAGTCCTTATTTAACTTGTGTTATCCTACAGTGGGGTGAGAAGTCCAGGAGTGGGAAAGGGAAAAGTAAGAGTAAAAGTATGATCTGACCCAAACCTTGAACTCCTTTCAAATTTTAGCACTTCTAGCATAAGTGTGTGAAAGTGATATTTAGTCACATTTTTTTTGTCTTTAAATGTATTTCACATAAAAAGTTTAAGAACGTTGTCTAGTGAATTCCAATATGTGGTCTCTTCAGCAAATAAAGCCTTTAAAGTGAAACAAAGTGTGTCATGTCTGAATGGAGCAACCTGTAGATTTTCCTGTTTTCTGAATAAAATCTCTTATTTATATATGCATAGGAAGTTATTTCATTGAGACCAGAGACTAAAAGGTAGTTCTGCTTTATAAAAAAGTGTAACAATGTTGTGAGCAAATTAATCTGCAATATTTGCTGCAGATGTGCAGTAACTGATTGTTAAATTCAAGATCTCTGCCACTGTAGCAATAATTAATAATATCACATGAATTGGACCATATTTGAACAAATAAACAATGTTCATTTTAACAGAACTGTAATGACAACATGGACAATATTTGACTTTTTTTTTTCTATTTTTAGTACTTGATTAAAACCTCTGGGTATGTACTCCTGTTGAAACAGAAAAATTGGAAACAGGAAATTGTCCAGCTTACCAATGGCAAAATAAATCTCAGTGGAATCATTATTTTGATATTAAATCACTTTTATTCTGGAATGCAGTATTCACTGAATAGCTTTTCTGGTAGAGCTTATAGGGAGAGCTTATTCCACTGTAGTTGTAATGGGCAATTTCACTGTGCAGGTGTGCTTAAGGTTGTGCAGAATATGGTCTTTGGAAATAATGCTCCTCGCCAAGATGTTTCATAGAATATTTATTTTTGCTTGTATTACAAAGCTCTGAAGATACAGATTTGTGAAAGAGATGAATGTCTACATGCTGATGGGCACTTAACAAATATTAATAGCCTGGCTTTAAAATATGAGACAGCTGTTTCAGCTGGTTTCCACATGTGATTCCAAATATTGCAATGGGATGTGATCTCTATATATAATTCAGAAACAGACCTCCAACTCAAAGAATCTCCTGGAAAAAGACTTGTTTAGTTGAGAAGTAGGCATTTAGGGTGGGGGAACTGCTTTCAAGTTTTCTGACTTCTGCTCTTTAAGGGAATTGTATCGAGTTTTTGAAATGTGATATCTTAACTTTGAAGGACTGAGAAATATTCTGAACTTTTCAGGTCATCTCCTATTCTGAGACATGCTATTCCACTGATGTTTAAAATAGGAAAGCACGGATGCTTTGCTCTGAGTGTCAGCTCTCAGTTTTTTTAATGTGTTTGAGCAAGAAGCTATGTGCGATGGGGAGACAAAACAGCCACTTTTTTCACCTTGATCAACCACAAGCAGTCCATTTCAGCACAACCTGAGTTGCATACACCTCCCTGCATGAACTGCTGTGTGCCTGTCCAGTATGACCAATGAAGCTGTGTTTTAATGGATGGAGAGTGCAACTCTATCCACAAGGGAACAACTTTGAAAAGTGGGATTTTAGATTTAAGTGCACAATACTAGTTCCACGCTGTCTTCCTTTAAGATTCCTTTATTCTGCTTAGTAGATTAACTTCATCCATTTTCAAAGTCACCGGTCAGGTGTATTTATATTGTGTGATAGTTATTCTATGTAGTGCTGAAATTCTGGTTCCCCCTGTTACCTCAACTTGAGTGCACTAAAGTGTACAACAGCTTCCTTCCTTCTTGGATTCAGGTGTCCTTGTGTAGAAACCTGGGCTTGTGGTAAGAAAGAGGAGAGGGCTGATATTCACCCCCCTTCACCCACAGCAGAGCAATCCCAAACCCCACAGTACAGCTCTGGCCTTTGTTTTCAACAGGACTGTCTATATAGAGATGCAATGAGTTACAGTTGCTTCAAATAAACGTGAGGCCAAATTGTGCAAGCAGCAACGATGTTCAATTACTGAAGGCTGGATCTGTCACTCCCTGGGTCCCCCATTCAGCCTCATGTATTGTCAGAACTGCTTTCTAGTTGTGGTTGACTTGAGCAAAGGAATAAAAAGAGGGAACTAGTTTCTGGACAATTAGCATCTGTGTCATGTGCTGTTCCAGCTCTGGTACAAAGCTCCCCAATTCCCATACTAGCTATGTGGTAAATGCCACATGGGCAGGCAGTCATTGTGGAATCTGTTTGATGCCTGGGTCTAATTAATCACACCCATAGATGTTGCCTTAACCAAGTTCTGCTGCCGCCATCATATTATACAAACACTTTCTAGATCTGCTGTGAGCAACATGGCTGACATCTATCATATGGAGATGTACTCTGCAGTTTTTCTGCTGTGGAAAATCGATGTAAGGTTTGAAATATATGCATTTATAATTACTTTATGTCTGTGGTTTTAAGGCCCCTCTTTTTTCTGAATACAAGGCCAAGAAATGCATCCTTTCTTTAGAAAGAAAACTGGCAAGATCTTTTCAGTGTCAAATTAAACAAATTGTAACGTTTTTCATTTTAAGAGGCTTTTGACACAAATCGTGATCATACAGAGATGGGTTTAGCTACAGAAAGTCATAGTCCATTTCCTGCAGTGGTGGTGATATTCTGGGCAAAGACATACACACACACACACACAAAAAAAAAGCGTTGAAAAGAATTTTGCTCTGGCGAGGTTAAAAGTCAAGCATACCATGGTGTCAAAAATAATTGTATTGAGTAAATTTGAAATAAAATACCTCAAATCAGTCAAGCAAATAATATAGGAAATATGGATAGAGTAAGGAATTAGAATGTGATGATGTCAACTGGCAACTTAAGTATTGAATCTCTTTTTCTTACACCTTCTCCTGGCACCATAAATCACTTGTTTCCAAGATGAGCAACATTTGGCCATGCAATGTCTACTCACAGGTGTCACCAGTTTGCATGGGCAGCCTTGCAAAACTGGGCCTTGGAGGTATGTTATAACAACCATCCAAGCAAGCTGAGGGTTGGAGGACCTTTTGGCTTTCAAGGCCCAGACAACTCTGTATGTGTTTTCCTTAATGTAAACATTTAATGTTTGCAAGCCCTGACAAGCATTAAACAACTCAGCTGTTGTGCTGTGTTGGCATGTGCTTGTTTTAAGGGTTTGGAGGGTAGCAGAGCTTTTCAACAGGACAAGCTTGGGAAGATCTGACAGGGCCAGGGAGCTTGCTGAAGCCAGAGGCTTAGGAGTAGCTGCTGTGAGCCTAAGGCTCTTCCCCAGTAAAGTATAGTACTGCCAGAAGTGAAGGGAATGTGACTGACCTTGAGTCTTTGGAGAAATCATTAACAAACTTCCAGCCTTAATGATCAGTTGATAACCATTTAGAGGGGCAATTAATATTTTCAGACAAGGGAATGCTAAGAATGAATAGTTTTTTGGTTTTAAAATTAAATATTAAGGTTTGTTGAAGTATATGAGGGTTACTTCCTTGCCTTTTAAACAATTGTTATGCTTTGGTGCTAAATGCAGCCCTGGACTTTTACATTCCACCTATCTCCTTCTCTTTCTAGAATATCATAATTAATTTAAGCCCTTAAACTTTCTGTAGGAATCTGCCTGGAACAACAGTCTCCCTTCACACACATACTTTCTTTCTTTTCTCCTGTCTCAAATTTAGTTATGTTGTATTTATAAATCTTTTGTTAAATTCCTCTGAAGCTGTTGTTCTATTAAACAGTTTTTGGCTCAGTTTGTAAAAATCATTTAAGGTTTTGACATTGTTTTTGTGGTTGCTTACTAAACTTGCAACATAAGAAAAAAAAATCAAGTGTACTGATCAACACAAATATACATTTGCGCAATATCTGAAAGGTAAATAGTTATATTGTTGCTAGAGAGATACATGTTCTCCATTCTTTCTGTGTTTATTCACAATTGCACTTGCAAAGGCTCAGAATCATTTAATGTATGTTACTATTGCTAAATACAGATAAAAAGAAATGTTGAAAGGAAAATGTGTGATCAGCTTCTATGATGGTATTCACACATACTCTTAATCTAGCACTTGCATTTTGTGTATTTTGATACAAAAGTTAAGATCCTGAGTACTTATATACATAATCATGTAGTTATGGTGTGTCAAGAGCATATATTCTGATTCCTTACAGACTGAGAATTCAAGAAGTGAATTAGTGTTTCTGAAAAAAATTGTTAGAACTTCAGAATCAAATTAAGGCCAACTTCAAATATCTTTACACTGAAGAGCTCAAGAGCTGCAAAAGAAATAGGATGGTATCCCATTCAAGTGGAGATGTAAACACTTATTCCATAATTAATAAATCTCCAGTTGCTGCCTGTATGAGGGCACTTCTTTGCCTGTAGATCTTCAAGGGTCCATTGAGTCCAGTGGAGTTATTCAAATTCACATTGACCAAGCACCCATCTCTTAGTGTCAAGCCAATTAGATGTTAACAACAGCATAAGGCCATTTTGTCCATTTTTCTGCTGTGGCAAGATTATTACCTACAGCATATTGCCCAATTTAGATTATTAAAATAATGAGATTTCTCTTACTTCCTAGGGAAAACTGTTAATTCCAGACTTTAATTATACTCACAATTGCAGAATATTTCCTTAAGGTGCAAAAACATTTTTAGTTTCCTTTACCTAATTTTTTTTTAATTTTATTTCCCATAGACAGCTAAATACTTTGATCTACTCAGCAAAATTCTCTCTTATTGTCTGAGTGGGTCACGGTGTTTGAGCTCTGGCCTATTAAAATTAGAATAAATGTTTCAAGGCAGGAAAACGCAATAGTACTGTTAGTGAAATGGGAATTTTTGTTTATGAGATCATGCTTTTTTTTTTTTAAATACTCTACTGACATAATGTAAATCCTCTTCTACAAACTTAAATTTGTGAAGGAGAGCTTGTAGTCGAATGAGGGTTACTTTGGCACAAGATCAAACACTCTGCAAAGTAGATTCTGGCCAAGCACTTCAGCTAAATACTTGGTAGTTTTAGGCACTGGGTTTGAACATTCCTTTCTGGGATCATGCGCCTTTATCTTCCAAGGACATTCCAGGATCAGTGCTTTTCATGCCCTCTTTTGCACACTTTTTAGGTAAAGGCTGTTTTCCCAGCTTACAGAAATGGAAATTCAGAGCTTCAGCTCTCCAAGACGGGTTGGTATCTAAAAGTTCCCAGGAAAAAATTCCCTGAAAATTCACCCTGTCACAGCTCTGGCTTACAGCTCATTGCTTTTGTGACATTTGATGATGAAAACAGTCAGACCTACCAGCTTTGCAGAGCCACCTGCATTTTAGTTAGTGAAAGAAAAATCCAGAAAGAAAAAGAACTAGACAAAACAGGGGAATACATCGGTTTTCTTAACACACTTGAATATTTTGGGTCATTCAGGAGACCAGGAATTTCAGTGTTATACATAACTTCAAATATTTTGACTAGCCTCCTTTGAATAGTAATTTCCTTCTTTGCTTTTACATTTCCTTCCTTTGTTGCCAGTTTCCCACTTTCTCACATGCTGACAGTTGAAAAGTCTCTTTCTGCCAGAAAAAAACTTTTCCAATGCTTCTTCCATCCTGCTCAAACTTCTTCCTCTTTTATACCTCTTATGCATTTCCAATATAAAGTTTAACTTATCCTGATGTGAACACTTCAGGTAGATCTGATAAATCTCAAAGTGATTTTACCCTCTCTATTAATTATAGAGAGAAGCCAGGATGACTAGCTCGGATGCAGGTATCTTCATGGCAGCTGCCTAAATTTGAGTGGAAGAATTTTGCACCTGGGCTGAGCGTTGATCAGCTGAAGTATGTCTGCAAAGTTTTCTCAGTCCTGGTAGATATTTGCTGGGATCAAAGGCAGTGACCAAATTGACCATGTTTGGGAAACTCTGAAAAGAAATAGGTCCCACCTTGAAATGTTGTAGACTAGTGTGGGTGATGCAGGGGTGAGCCCATGAGAGGATGGCTCATGCCTCCTGCCTCCATGTGGAAGTGTGCTTCCCCTTAGTGCAGTTAGCTGACCTTTCAGGAGCACTGGGATTGCATGGAACCTAGAAAAAGCCATGAGCCTGAATGAAAATTTTGCCTAAACGAGCAGAAAAGTGGAGTGCAACATGAAGTATATTGTATTAGATGTGTGTGGCAGGTCTGCATACAAATCACGCCAATAAAAACAGAAGAAAACAATTTAACACCAAAGTTAAAGTTCAAAGCAACTAAAATAAAATTCAGTGAAAAAAATGCCCCACTGAAGATTACAGGGATTTTCATTTGTGAAAAAGACTTTAATTGCCTGCTCCCACCTACAAAGCACATCAGCTTTGTAGCCCAGCTTTTAACATGAGAAGAATAAAGAGAGCACTTATTAAAGAACACTTAGCAATGTTCAGCTGATCGGCTCATACAAATGGCTAATACTCTCAATCCTGTGCCTTGCACAAATACTGAACTACTTGTGAGACTGCTCATTTTCGTGTGACTGAGACGATATTTTCCCTCCCTAGTGGCAAAGAAAAGTATTTCAGCTGACAGAGTAGAAAAAACCCCAAAGATTCGCTACTCACTTGTATAGAGAATTATGTAAGCTGCAAAGATACTTTTCTCCCTCAGTTCAGCCAGATAGGCAGAGGTGTGATGTCGCTTTCTTAGAGTGAGGAAACATCATAATCTATTTCTTTAATAAATGCATTATAATATTTTATGCTGCCATTTAATAAAATGCACATTGCACACAAAGAAGTATGCTCCTGGTTCAAACAGGAATAATAACCTTGTTCCGTACTTCAGTGTCCCCTTTGTAAGGTGGTACCTTCTTAATGTTGTATTTGATAGTTTTTTCTGCATTAAACCTGATTAGTTTAATTTGTAATTTACTAAGTAATTTACTGTATAGTAAGCATAGTCTTTGAAAATAATGTTGTCCACCACAAGTGGAAGTTGCCCACATACTTCTTTGCACATTTTTGGGTGTATTTAGATTCTTAACTCTGCCCACCCTTTATCTATTTTGAATGTGTTTTGAATTAGTCACATGAGCTGACACTCAAGGTTTTCCACTGGATTTTAAATTCTCTTTGCATCTAAGAGCGTGTGGGGGCTTAGGAACAGAAGCAAAGGTCTAAATATATATGCTTAAGTACCATGTTGAGTTCTGTAATAGATGTTTGACATTTTTTATATCCAGCCAATTAAATGTTAGAACAAGTGATGACTTTGAAAGGAAAACAATATGGAAAGCTTTTATAGTAGTAAACTACAACTGTTCTGTTTCTTCTTCTTTTTCTTTCTGAATATCATGTTTGATTTCAGAGATGCTTATAAACTCTATGAGATTCAACAGATTGCTTTCACGTCAATAATTTTGTTTCTGGTTTTGTTTCACCCACAGAGTTTTGCTTCAATGTAAAATTGAAGAGTATCAGGTTCTTAAAATGGAATCAAACGGGCAACAGTATTTTTGTAATGTTTAGTGTCTAGAATAATTTTAAACTATACAGCTTTAGTGGTTTCCAGAACTTGAATCAAGTTTGCTGAAAACACAGCTTGATTTTCTTGAAATTTAACTGAAGTTTATTGAAGTTTATTGACGTTTATTCTATGGAGAACCTCTCAGTATTTCAAACTGCTCAGTTTATACCCCTGGAAGACTATAATTAGAGCTAAAAATTGAAAATACTTTAAGCAGGAAAAAAATGTTATTTTTCATATATCTGAGAGTCCAGTCCTACTCTCATCACAAATTAAGTAGTTATTGTTTAAGATGTCTGATTACAACTTCCATTTTCAGTGAGAATTAATAACACTGATTTAGACAGAATATAATTACATTCACAACTTTAATCCTTTTTTATTTTAATAATTTTGTTATTGAACATCCAGTATACGGTGTATTTTGCATGAGTTTACTTGTTTAGTTAATTGACTATCATTCCAGTGGAATGTAATTCCCTAAAGTGCAGGGAACAACTGAAAAATGTTTGTATGTGCTACAGAATAGACAGACAATACAGAAATATCCTGCACTTCTGTAGTATGGCTGTCTAGAACATCTGCTCACTAATCAAAACACTATCTTACACATCTGGATTGACTGGCTGTGTATCCAAGCCCACAGTGTGTTACCTACATAAAAAAATGACAGTTAGCACTTGTCAGGAGTCTAACAGATGAATGATTTTTCTTGTTGGTCTTCAAAATGAGGATTGAGGCATTTTTCAAGGAAAGTGTTAGAAACTCCTCTTGCTGCTGCTCTAACTTTAAAGGTGATGAAGGCAGTAACTAATTCCCATAGACAGTTATTCTATCACTTTTTACAAGCATCAAGTTAACATGAAATGAAATAATGGAATTAGAAATTATCCTGCCTTCATTATTCTTGGAGCAAACTTAAACCTATCATGTCCCACCTTTGGAAAGGCCAGGATTCTGCTTGCAAGAAAGCCTGACACTTTATCCTGTAGTTTTGGGGGACAGAGATCAGAAGCAAACATGTAAGTGGCGTGGATATTTTGCTTAAATAAACAATTGTTAACGCTTGCTGACAGCTTCAGTTTAATTTCAAACTTTCAGCAAAATCTGGGTATCTGTCTCAGATCTTTGACTATACAAAAACTCCTTGCCTAAAAAAAGCTGCACTCATTGACAGAAAGTGTTAAGAAAGTGTAAAGTAAAAGAATCTGTATCTTCAAATGAACATGAGACCATGGCTATCGGGAGGAAAAAGTTGACATGGGATGTACAGCACCAATAATTCATTACATGGATGTAATTAAGAAATCCCAGCTACATCTGCATCTGGATGTATTTTACTGTATCCATGCTGTGATTCATCTCCCTCTAGGTGAAACATAAGTTGGTGTGGCAGAGTGCCATGTGAACTAGAGATTAGCCATTATAGCAACTAGAGATTGATTATAGGTTCAAATTAAGTTCTGCATGATGGAAAGACAGTTCTTCAATACAAATTTATATGCACACAGTATTTCTAAGTGAGATGAAATCACCAGCAATGTTTTCATCCCAGCATCTAACACAACCTTTCTGTAAGAATAAAGAAATTGCTTGGGGAATACTGAGAATTCAGGTTTAATAAGTCATCTCTCGTATCAAACCGTGAATTTATCCAAACCAATCAACATTTTAGAAAAAGACTCACAACCACAGATCCAACTACATTTGCTGCTTATGTTCTAGGGCCTATCAATTTATTCTCTTTAGAAGAACAATAGTATGTTGCTCCTTTGTAAAACAAGCTCATTAGAACTGTTAGCAACTCCATTTTTCACACATAAATTAGTGAGAATTTTAAATCTGGCTTAAATATGGTGTACACACATGTTTCTGGGTGTAACCTAGGCCATGATTATTTCCAGAGTTGGCAAATGATAGAAGAAACATACTGTGAACATTCATTTGCAATTTTACATGAATTTCATTGACTTTGTAGATATATCTATTTTATTCACTTTCCATCAATATCCACTCTTATGAACAAGTTTCCTGGCAAGAGTGTTTTCTAGAGCACAGGGTTTTATATGAAAAATATAAACTGTTAGCTACAAACAGATTTTAAATTGGTAATCAAGAAGATATATGGACAAAAATGCATATTCTAAGAGTCACAGCCCTCCAATCAGCAAAGAAAAAAATCACCATGTGATTATTTCTTCAACAAAAATAGCTTGGATTATGAATTTCAGTTCTTCACAATGAACTATGAATGAGCTGCAGACCAAGAATTATAGAAATTAGTTGGCAAATCATTTCAAATAACAAATAAATTAGAGTGAATCATGATGCATTTGTGAAAATGTCACAATTACTATGCTAATAAGTTTAAATTTACATAGTGCCTTTCATCCGAATGGATCCTAATGATGTATAATCTCAACATCCGGAGGAGGCATGATGTGACAAAGGCTGAGAAAAAATGTCTAATATTACTTTGTTAATACACTGAAAATTATACTTTATTTTTCAAGCTGTATTAACGTATTTAATTGCTATCAATAAAATAATCAAGTGCTTTTTGTTTCTTTTTCCATACTCCTTGTTTCTTTCTTAGTGTGGGTTTTTTTGGTATTTAATTTTCTTTAAATTCTCTGTTTTTAACATTTATTTTTCTTTCATTCTCATTATTTTTTTTGTTGTTTTCTGCTACTGTTTTTTTAAAATTTATTTTCTTTTGCCCATATTTTTTTTGTATTTGCTTTATGCTTCCTCTCTTCCATCTGTCATAGCAAATTCTTCCATAAGCTGCCTTTTTCTCACTATAGGCTTTTTGTACTTCAAGCTAGGAAATAGGACTACCCCTTTTCCTCTCACCCTGTGGGTATACTATCTCTAAACCATTTCACTGATTTTTCTTTCTGCCTTTTCAATCATTCCCACTATTGTATACTCTGTCAGGATGCTGTCTTCTGGCTTAAAAACCCCTTTGCCTTGCATCCACAGTCATCCAAATGTCTCCTATTATGCTTGCCCATGATGCATCACAAAAATGTATGTAAGCTATATGCAAGTGCTATATATACCTAAATAGCATATGTTTTACATATTGAACTTATGTGAGATCATATATTGACTCATAAGAGTGGTTCCCTTTAATTACAGTCCACACACATACCATATGTTATATATAAAAAACATATGTCAGACTATCTGTGTATGAAGCACTCATGCCTTTTCCACATGGGCAGGTCCTGGAGCTATCCTGATCTCCCAAAGCAGAGTCAGTATTACTTTTGCTTTTCCTCCTCAGCCCCAGGGGTTTCTCATTGACATGTGTACCCACTTCTCAGGTTTGACACTGTGTTGCCTTCCTTGCCCCATGCTGATATGAATCGTAGTTTTTTTACCAGAAGTGTTTCTTGGTAATTTGATTTACAGCGTATCCTTTTCAGAGCTGCTTGATGGATCTTTCTCTACATCACCCTTTCTCTTTTTCGTATTTCAGAGAGCTGCACTGGCTCTGCACCTCCCTGCCATCTCTTCTCAGAAAACTGCTGTTTCCCAGATTTCATTTCTCAGTTATGATGGCAAGGGAACTCAGTGCCTCCTTCCATCCACAACCTTTCAAAAGTTCCTCTAATAACTGTGCAACTGAGATTGTATGTAGAGACAACCTGATCCTTGATGAAGACTATTTTGTGTCAGTATCTAGTCATAGCTGCTCATGTTCCTTGTGACCAGAGTAAAATAATATACTGATTTCTATTTTCATGTAGAGAGGTTTTATTTCTATGAGTTGTTTGTAGTAAAGTCTTTTTTCCACTAAACAGTAATCCTGATTGATAGGACATGATAAAATGAAGGCTAAGGGGTTATGTAATGACTACACTTTACACGACATATGTCAGAGCCATGACATAACATGGCATGTCCATAGATACAGCACCCATGAGACCATGAAATTCATTGCTTAGTTATAGACAGGAAAAAAGCTTGCAAATGAGGAATCTTATTGGAAGTAAATTAAAAGGAGCAGTTATAAGGAGAAAATATGTCCAGATGATGGGGAACTTTTGAATATATAACACTGATGGCTCATAGAAGACACTGCTTGTTAAAAGACATTAGGTAGAAGCTAAAGAAAGCTATATAGCATGGGGTGGCAGGCTACCAGAATGACCTTGAGAGGGTCAAGCTGTGTTCAAATAAAAAATAAAAAACAGAATCACAGAATCACAAGGGTTGGAAGGGA
>BOSO01026609.1:2300-16456 GCA_018403395.1 Gorsachius goisagi
GGGAGGAGTGTGAGGAGTCCTGCCCTGGGGAGGAAGGAGAGGCAGGACTGACCCCAACTCCCATTCTCATCCCCCTGCGCTGCTCGGCGGGGGAAGGAGAGAATTTGGGAGTGAAATTGAGCCTGGGAAGAAGGGAGAGGTAGGGGGAAGGTGTTTTAAGATTTAGTTTTTATTTTTCACTGTCCTACTCTGACTTGGCAATAAATTAAATTAATTTTCCCCAAGTTGAGACCGTTTTGCCCATGACGGTAACTGGTGAGTGATTTCTCCCTGTCCTTATCTCATCCCATGAGCTTTTCATTATACTTTCTCTCCCCTGTCCAGCTGAGGAGGGGAGTGATCATAGAATCACAGAACCATAGAATCATTTGGTTGGAAAAGACCTTCGAGTCCAACCGTACCTGTCAACCACAAAACCCTGTCCCTAAGCACCTCGTCTGCCCAGCTTTTAAATACCTCCAGGGATGGGGACTTGACCCCTTCCTTGGGAAGCCTGTTCCAATACTCCACAACCCTTTCAGTGAAGAAATTTTTCCCAATGTCCAACTTAAACCTCCCCTGATGCAACTTGAGGCCATTTCCTCTCATCCTATCGCGTGTTACTTGGGAGAAGAGACCGACCCCCACCTAATAGGTAGTTAGACTATCTATAGATAGAGCAGCTCTGGTGGGCACCTGGCATCCAGCAAGGGTCAACCCACCACAACAGGTGACCTGAATAAGGTCCAAGGAGCAATTCTTAAAATGTGAATTAATAATTTCTCTTGGAACGTAATCCTCTGACTTGCTGGTCTGTATAGAAATGGTATCAACTTGATTTGAGGTTAGCAGGCAAGATATAAGAAACAATGGTGTTCTAGTTTGAATCTATCAATTTCCCAGTCATCCCCATTTACTGCACTTTGGATCCTGTTACAGAGCAGTCTTGAAGTGTACAAGGTGGTTTCCTTTCAGTTTAAGCTACAAAGAAATATACTCCAGGAGATCTTAGCTGTGCTGGTACTAATAGATGTTATGTTCAGGTCCCCCTCCCCCCCAAGTGTGTATGAAGTGACCATAACTCCTTCATTCCAGCTGCATTGCTCCACTCTAATGAAGACATAGGCCAGTGTTATTTTGCCAGAAATCTTTCTTCCTGTCCTAAAATTAAAATCTTTTACACAAAAATGGAGTTCTTTCACCTTTTAATTCAAAGTTCACTTAATTTATGATAAAGTAGCCTTTTACAGAAATGAACTTGTTCTAGGTCAAAAGGAGTGAATATTTAGTCAGTCTGGAGTTCACTAAATGTCTTTATAGATTTTTTAAGATTTTCTTTTTTGCTATATAATTACAAAAAAAGTAGTTTTAGAATATATGTTCAGCATATCTAAAGTTCCAGTTGGCTCTCCCATAGAAGCTGAAGCTGCCTTAACGTTTCAACAGCTGTTCAGAAATATATGTTTCCTGTTACTGAAGATCACTTACTCTTAAGAAAATAAATAACATATGTCTTCCACTATTTTTTGCAAACAGTTTTTACTTTTAGAAATTTTATGGTTTAAGAGTCAAAGGAGAGGTAAAGCTTTTAAATCCATTAGTGGCAAAAATATTTTGATAAGAGGCATTTTATATATTCGTGGTTGTGGGATTTCAGGGGGAAAAAGAAAGTAGATGCTGTTGTGTAGAATGTTAAATTATTTTAATATTAAATAGATGTAGAGTAGCATCACTTAGAAGTACCTCTATCCATTCATTAAGTTGTGGAATAAAGCTGGCTTTTAAAGATATACATACATATGTATATATATAAAATTTCTCATAAGAGAATGTGCAAGTGAGCAAATAAAAAACAAGCAAACTAACACATTTAAGACTGACAAAATTTACTGTCAGAAGATAGGTGGGACTGAAAACACCTTTTTAAAAGTATATTGTTTTTCCTGCTGTTCCACAATGTGATGTTTCATTTTTGTCTTTTCCATTAGGCACTAACAGTATCCCCAGAACCCACTCTATTTTAGACTTGGTCCAACTTTGGCTTGATTACTTTCCCAGCTCTTGTCCTGTGCTGCCCATATGTGAAAGAATGAATCTTGTACAAGAAATATCTGCTGGGATTTTGTCACTATTTTTGTGATTCAGTGATTTTTTGTTTGCTTGCTCAGATGAAGGGTGTGCCCACAGCTTTTATTACCTGCTTATCTCACTCCAAGAGCTTTCTCCCACAGAAGGTCTTTGACTAAAGCTCTACTTGGTGAGTGGGACTATCCATGTAGAGCATGTTGGCTCTGGAAGCGTGTTACTTTGACTCCACAAAAACAGTTCTCCCAGAGATACCACTTTTTCACTGATGTAGATGAGGGCTTTGCTCTGATGTGTCCTTTTCACTTTCACTTAGAGCCTGCCATTCCTTCAGAGTGCCTGTCTTTGGTCCTCTCCGCTGATCTGGGTATGTGATGGGTTGATCACCTGGGTGCTACTTACAGACATCTGTCTAACAGGACAGACTGAAGAAGTTGAAGGAGAATGAGAAGTCTACTTCTAACCCACAAATTCAGAGGCCCTGTTGATCCCACGGGTCAGATCAGCCTGTCCTCAAAGGTCAGCAGATCCTGCTTTTAGCCCATCTTGCTTCCACCACTTGCTTGAAACCACTTCACCATGCACTTGCCAGGAGTTCACATTCGCACACGTAGGTTGACTTGGGGTGCTACTGACACTGAAGAGGCTGCTGGTGATTGGAGAGCTGATTGGGAATTTCCTCGCAGGATATTTTTGCAACAGAAAATAATAATTACCACATCAAAATGAATCAATGTTAATAAAGCTCCAGCTGTGACTCACTTAAAGTCATGCTAGCTTAACTTCTTGATAGTCCTTTCCATAGGTTGCTGTAGACCTGGAGCAGAGGACAGACTCTTCAGAAACATCTGTTGTAGGCTGAAGAGAGCCAGGGGGGTCCCTTGGAAGGAGCTTCAGGTGGGTCAGTGCATCAGACAGAGCATTACAGAAGTTCAGTGTCTTGTGCTTCTGGACTCATCTGATGATAGAACCAGCCAACCAGAGATCCTTGAACTGGGGACTTCCATTGCATGGCCTGAGTAGCCTCCTGCTTTGATTTTACAGGGTTTCCAAGGTACTGAGCTCAGGCTTTCAGTGTTGTGTCACTCTATTTATTAAATGTGACCGCTTTTTGGGGCATACTACCAGTAATTGTTCAAAACTTCGCGGGCTGCAAGAACTGACCCTTAAAGATATTACTTAAAAGACACTACTTAAAAGACACATAAAATCCAGGGCCATGTTTTACTCAGCACTGAATTCCTCTGACACAGCAGGCCATCCCATGGCTTAAAAATTGTGCTAGGGATTTTATGGTTAAATTAGTGGTGAGCACCCTTTTGATTCATTGTGTTTGTCCATATCATATCTGATTTGCTGCAGCATTGTCTCGAGGTTAGCATGGAAAAAAAGACACTGTGTGACTCACTGTGATGCAATGTAGTGGAAAGTGGAAAAGAAAAAAACCCCCACACAATTTCAAATGCACAATCTGTTCTCAATACAGATGACAACCAATCGATCTTGATTTTTACAACTAATTATCTGGTTCAGTTACCCATAAAAATCTTGTTTCCCATGAGCAATTGGTGTACATGTTTTAACGGCTGTCCTATGTGTTTTCTTTCCCTGTATGATTCCTGTCTTGATCATTTGGCTTCATTTTAACAGAGAACAGTGAAGTAGCTCAGTGAAGCTTCCCTTAGCAGTAGGACAGTTTTGCACAATTCAGTCTTAGATATTATCCTTCATCCTTTGCCTTGGGAGTGCTTTTTCCTTTCTTCTATGAGAAGTGTCATTGTGTCTTCTCATGCTATTTTTCTGCATTAGCTTTTAGGGTCCAAGTAACCAACACAAGCTGAAACCTTAACATTGGCTGGTGGAAAGGAAATCTGGTCAGTATCTCAAATCCTACAAATCCCACACGCCTTACAAATCTCACATACCACAGTCTTCCATGCTGGTTTTTTTTTCTGTCCACTTTCTCTAATTTTTCTTCTCTTCTCATCTCCACTCACGTTAGCTTTGCTTACTCATGTCACTACTTGGTTTTGTTACTTTTACAGAGACCTATATAAATTTGAAAGTAGGATAAACTTAATCATATTTAGATATTTTTTTTTCTGAGGAATTAGGCTTGAAACCTACCAGTAATATCCTGCCTTTAATGTTGGCTCTCTCCAGCAGTTCAACCTGACCCATAAACACCAGACAACTTCAGGCAGGCGAATAACCCCACTTCTTCTGAGATATTCACCCCATCTTCCTTCTATTATGTCTTATGTGAGACAGAAGCTGTAGGCATCAAGCCTAAGATGTTGAAGCAATCCTACACTTCTCTGCTGTTTCTTCTGAAAATGTCTTGTAAAATACATTCTGCAGAGATCATGGTGCTACAAGCTATGGTGTAGCTAGGGAAGGATAGCTGTTCAGAATAATACCCAAGCCAGCATTGCATGTTCTTATTGTGCATTAAGAACATCCATCTAGGGAAGGATATAAAACAATTATCATAAAGTCAATTCACACCTTTTTTTACAGCACACTGACTTCTGAAGATGGGCAACCTGTGGGAGACCAGCCATTGGCAAAAAATATAATCTTATTCAGTGACCTTGTTAGTTTTCCAGAAAGGGGAACAAGCACCACATTGAGGAAATGTGCAGCTTTTTGTAAGGCAGAAGGAGTTATGAGCTATTTAAAAAGAGTGATACCACAAAGGAACCTAGAAGGAGTACAGACCTCAAAAGAAATGCTGGTGGTTTCAACTAATAAAAATAAAATACTGTATTTTAAGAAGGGTCTGAAGCATGAGAAAGTAAGGAACCTAGGAGGAAATGAAGCTGTGAAATGTGATTTCAACTAATAGGCATCAAATGAGACTTGAGTTTTCAGAAACAGAATTATCTATTTCCAATCATATTTCCTAATATTATAACCACAATAGCTTGGCATCTCATAGGCATTGAAGAGTAAGTCTTCAAAATATGTGGTTCAGCATTGCTGCAATACAGGCAGAATTTACTGCAGAATCAAGAGGCACAATTAATTTTTAGCTATGTGACATAGATGCAAGCTACAGGTTTGCCCTAAGGCTTGGCAAGACAGTTGTGTCATTCATTTTGTGGTCATTGCATCCACAAAATGAAACAAATAGATAACTTGCTGTACAAGACCATACAAGTGGCTGCACCAAGTCAGACCAATGATTCATCTGTCCTAGCAAGTACTTCGGAAAGACGGTAAGTACAAAACAAAAGAGGAGAGGGATGTTTCATCACTTCTATTCTGTGGTATTCCAGCATCTGGAAGTTTGCCATTTACAGATTTCCAGAAGATGGGCACTAGGGCTGATGGGATTGCATGTACATTATCTCACTGGAAAGTTTTCTTGAACCCTTTTTTCATTAATTTATCTGATCACTGAACCATTTTGGACAGCTGGTATTCAGAACACCTAGTGGTAATGAGTTATATGGTAAAACCATGTACTTTTTGAAAAAATACACCACCACCATCACCAGCCTTTTTTGAGCCTTCTCGATAATATCTGGAACTTTCTGCTCAATACTGATTACTATGATATTAGAAAAAAACAATAAAAATGGGGGACTTAATTGTAGAAAAAAATACAAAGTGATCAGGACATTATAAAGACATAACAAGTTAAGCTAGCAAAGTTGGCAAACTGCTGAGAAACACCATGGGAGTTACCAAAGATATGAAAGTTAGGAATAGCTAACAGCTAATATATAATATGGGAAAAATAGGGATGGAATCAGTTGAAATGAAGGACTTAGTCTTTTGCATAGATGTGTATCTAAGGTTAATGGATGAAATATAGAAGGCAAGCCTGACTGCTAATGTCTCTTTTAGCTGTAGGAAAGGGAAGTGATGCAAATCCTAGTATTTAAAGCTCTGAACACTAGTCAGAAGAACATTTCTCCCCTGATTCTCCAGTTAACAGACCTGTCCTGAGAGATGGTGGGTTTTACTATTTGCAGACTTGCTGTTTAGGTCTTACAGTTCCTGACAAACCATATGATAAGCATCCAATATATATTATCCATTATCCACATCTGTGGTTTCATCTTGTCTGACTCTTTTCAGCTCATTTGAAATATCTTTCATTAAAGATTTGAGTCCATTTGTTCTGAAGACTTCCGCTTTGTGTTCACAGTCAAAAATCTAAGAGTATGCCTAGTCCTTTCTTTTGGGGTCACTTTTCTCAAATAGCTTTTGCTGTGTGCAAGAAGACTCTGCAAGCAAGATGTCTATACAGCTTGAACGTGTAAGACATGGCTAACACATGCAAAAGAGAGATGGGATTTCATGGGCTACAAGGCAAAGCATTAATTCACTCAGGAGCCTGACAAAAAACTTGAACAGTGGTAGGGATAGGTATGTGGCTTCTTTGAATCTGCCTTCAAGCAGTGACTAAAAGATAGAAAAGACATAACTAATTCCAACTTTATAGTGATGCTTGTCACCTAGAAACATAAGGCAGTAAACTGCACCCGCTGTAGCGGCCCCTGAAAAGACGGCAATTAAGCTTGGCCCCTTTATGTTGTATCTGTGTTCTTTACACTTCAGGTACAATAAGTGTTCATCACCAAATCCTGGCCCTTGTGTGAGAATCCACAGAATTAGGTATAGATGACCATTAATAAAAAATTGCTATAAACCGAAGTGGACTTTTAAATCTTGCTTTCGTATGGAGCAAGTCTCTTGTTAGAGACAGGCAGAAGTGTTAGGGCCCTGAGGGCACTAATCAGTTGATGGCCCTCACCATCCTCTGCTGGGACCTGCTGCCACCCTGCCCCTGGGTTTCCATGTCAGCCTATTCCAGGGCCATCAGTCCTTGTCCTGAGCCTACATCCTATGCCACGGTGGTGCTTCCCCGCTGCCCTGCCACAGCCATCGACCCATGTACTGACCCAGGAGCTAGCGTTCTCCCAGGCAATGCCCATGATGGTTCTGGGATTGGAACAGACCTGGGACTGTCCCCAGTATGGACGTTGCCACCTTTTGAGGGGACAGGACAAGGAGAAAACATCTCAGCCATAAGGAGATGTACTGTGCGACGTTGCACACCTCCACAGCCAGGAAATGCCTTTCCCTGCACATGTGCTCATGCAAAAAACCCAAAACAAGATGTGCTTTCTAACACAGGTTGGAACTGGCATTCTTTGAGAGGAAAACATCTTCTAAATTCCTCTGAAGGAAGAAAATGGAGAGGAAGATCTGTTTCAACAGGCTTTTACTTGCAATAATTTGAAACAAATCCCTTTATTCTACAATCTGACATCAATTCTTAATAAGTGTGGCAGATGCTGACTTTATAGTTACTGTGAAATTACCCAGTAAGTGTAGGAGATTCTGGGAAATACATTTCTTTTTGCAATTTTCCATTATTTTCTACAGGTAGAGCAGCAGGAACAAGCTGAGGTTTACCAAATTTCATCTATCTAGGTGTCAGTCCTTGTTCTAGCTCTGGTTGACCTCCCAGCTACTTTTCATTTTTAATTGCTTCTAAAGAAAAAACTTTGAAACTGATGTTGGCATTGCTGTAATGGTTAATTAGCGCTACAAATACCCCATTCTCCTATTTGGAAATGTAGATTTATCAGTTTTACTAAATTTCATGTCAGAAAGGATACTCAAAACTGATTGATGCGTCTGAGTGAAAGAATTCATTGAGGAAGAAGAGAAACAGGGTCAAATGTTATGAATAGAAGAGGCTTTAGGATTATCAAATTTACCTCAGTGTTAGGGCAATATCATATGCTGTACTGAGGAATGGCATTCCTCTGTGGCCAGATACCAGGCTAGTTCTGGCTCAATTGTTTTTCAAATTCTCTCACTCTCAAAACTCTTTTTCAGTCTCATTTTAGTTCTACAGCTCATTTCTATGTGATACTGAAATGCAACATCCCACTGAATTCCCCTCCTTTAGCCTGGGTGACTAATCCTCAATCCTTGTCTGCATTGCAACCCTTTAAAATATGTATTTGTTGTCAGCTATATTGGTGGGTAGCTAGAAAACAGCTGAACTGGAAAAGGGTAAGTGCCAGCATCAGCAGCTGCAACAGCAAAAAGAACAAAGCCACTACAAATACTTCTCTTACACTAGTTAATCCCTATAATTTCCCCTAATAGCATAATGTCTCATAAACACCACTGAAACATCTCATAAATAAACAGTGATCAGGTAGCCGTTCAGGTAACTGTTGAGGTAACTTTTGTGTTTGATAATAAAGAACATTGGTTCTTAAATTATCCCTGTTTGATCAGTCTTTAGTGTATGCTAGAATGGGATCAGTCATATGCTGAAATGGGTTAAATCACAGCATTCTACATCTCTCACATTTTACCTCTTTACAGAAAAATAGGATTTTAGAAATATGTGTTATAGACTGAGCTACAAGAGTATCTCTAAGATATTTCATAAATTGTCAAGAGAAGAGAGCTGAAAAAATCAGGGACAAAAACGTAACTCCAGAGAAATAGAGCCAAAGCAGGAGAATCTGAGGTGGCAAAGATGAGAAGCGGAAGAAGAAACAAGGTATCTAGAATACCGTATCATCTCGCTTTCACAGTTATCAAGTATAATTTTTCAAAAATGCAAATCCTTTTATTTCAGTTGTTTAAAGTTTAAGAACCAAGTATTGAATACTACCTCCACTTTTCTGTTTGGAATTTCTTCTAGGAACTTCTGAAACAAAGGTAATAAAAGCAATGGTGGTTGGCAAGCCTGATATCTAATTACATTTTCAGAAAAATTTTTTGGACTTGGACACTTCAAAGAAATACAAATTAACACGTACTTAAATCCCACTCATAACTGAGCATCATCAGTGAATAAACTATTGAAGATATTAGACTTTCCCAATCTCTTCTCTTTTTCATAGGATTTTTTCTACATAGTGGAAAAGAAAGAAGGGAAAAAGTAGACTCAAAATCTAAACAGGGTGATTAAAATATTTCATCATGAAGAAAAAACACTTTTTCAAAAATGAAAGGCTGCAACAAACTTTCAAACAGTTTTATATCTGTAGAGCAAAGTATGAACCTCATTGTTTGGATGTAATCCCTTAGAATTTGTTCCTTCTTCTGCTGGCTGGGCTTCAGACGCCAAGTGTCATCCATTTGTGAATTGTATGTAATAGCCTCAAGAGCTGAACCCACTGTGGAAGTTAGAAAATAACCCTCTTTTATTCATTATTTTTATTTTTATTTTACAACAGGAAAAGACCAAAGTGAGAGTGAATTGTAATGAATTAAATTGGAAGTAATTTTTATTTCAGTAAGACATAGCCATAAAGAAACATCCCAATTTTTTTTTCCTACATAAATTACTCCCTGCCATGGACCCCCAAATGAGATTTTACACCATAGAGTTTCTCATCTTCAAAAGGCAAGAAAAGAGGTTTAAAAAAGCACACCCAAAATGCTTCATCAGTGACTTAGAATAAAGATATTGGTGAAGTACAGCACGTTTGCTATTTATAGATAAGACAGTGACCACCTACAAGACATTCAGCCTCTGTCTGAGTCAGTGATTCATGTTAGATTCAGCAAAGACCAGGAATGAGAATAAGGAGTTAACTGTGAAAATATATAAAGGTTTTATTACAGATTGACACTCAATTATTGAGGCTTATTTAAAAATTATCCATACTGTTTCATTTGTAGAATAAAATTTATACTTACTTACTAACTAGAAGATTCTTTTTTTCTTTTTCTCATCAAATCCACTCGTTTTTAAAATATTGGTAGGAAGAATAAGTGGAAAAAAAGACTTACTGTACTGATGAGTGTCTTAGAGATGATGAGAAAAATAGGGATTCTTATCCTCTTTTTTACTTCTAATAGGAGGACAAATGGGTTTATTTATTTATGTCATGCTGTTCTACTTGTTTTGGCAATTATAGGGGGCCTAAATGATATAAAAACATAGGTCCTGGAAATAAGGGTAAATGTTAGCGTGTGGTTGGTTCTTTCACGACAAGAAAAGGAGGCACCTTGTGTCAGAAGTCTTTCAAGCTTTGTCTTCAGACCTAAGTTTTATCAACTTCATTTCTGTTCCTGCTGTCCTGTATCATAGGCAGCCTGCTGGAGAAGAGATACCAGTATGTGGCAGGGGGCAGAAGACTGGACATGTACAGATGTGTGATCCACTAAAGCAGAAGCAGTTAGGATAATAATAGATTACTTCCCTTAGGTGCAAACGCAGGCACAGTCTTATTTCTGCTAAAGCTCTTCTACCTTTGAGGGAGTGGAGAGAGAAGGATTTCTGCTCTAGTGCAGAATCTGGAGAAGCTGCCCAGATCACTGGTGGTGCCACAGCTCCCCAAAATCTCCTTCTGCTGGGTAGTCACTTGGGCACACTATGGTCATGGGCTCCTGGGCTCCTGAGCTTCACACTTCAAAGTGGATTCCAGCTGCTTTGTGAGGAGAGTGATTTTAGGGCTTCACGGAAAGGAAGTTTCATGGCTCAGCTGAAGGAGGCATTCCAGGTCAAACATGGATCCCCCATGAGCATCTCAGCAGCCTTGGAGACAGTCTAGTTGACCATTCAGGGGAAAATGGTTTAGACCAGTACTTTTCCAAGGATGGTCAGGACACAGGGGTGGGAGGGTTGCAAGGGTTTGCCACCAATTACAGCTGGCTCTGACATATCCACTCTGGAGGGAGTGAAGGCGAAGAGCAGTATCTCCTCTGGGAAGGAGCAGGGGAGGTGGTGACACCTGAAGAGTGAGGAGCACAAGGGCAGGAAAACAGTGGTTCAGGCAGGGAAGGAATACCCAGGCCTAAATAAAATGTGTATAATTGTTTCCCTGCCCTTATTTTTTTGTGTGTGTGTGATTGTTGTTGGTTTTTTGTTTTAATCAGTGTTTTAGAATATTCAAAATCTTCTAAGGAATGTGTGATCCTTTGCGTTCCCTTTTTCTCCTTCCACTGACTTTTGCTTTTGAAAACAACTATCTGAGAATGTCTTTTTGAACACAAAACTCTAAGGACAACTTTTTTCTTTCTTTCTTCTTTTTTTTTTTTTTTTTTTTTCCCCCTGCTCCGGAGAGTACCTGGTAGTTCTTTCATTTTCAAATACCAGGGGAGAACTCTTTTATATTAAAATGTTCAGGTTGCTTAGCTGGGTAACTCTTGGATGATCCCCTGCCTAGAATTACCAGCCCATAGTGTTACAGTGGTTCTTCTAAGCAGCCATTTTTATGTAAAATCAGCTATCATGTGAGCAGAAAATGCCAGAATATGGTTTGTGCCATGATCATGGGCACGTATTCATGTCCAAAATAGGGTAAGAAAATAACAGAGAAAGCAGATAGGCCTTGTGTTCAACATAGTGTTAGTAATTTGATTACACATATATATATGTATATATATGTATATTTACATGCATAAGAAGAGGGAAAAAGAGTTCCCCAAACTGACCAAGACTCATAAAACGTATATAAATGCTCCAAGTCTATCCAGCTTGGATATGAAACAAAGAAAAACAGATATACACAAATTGGCTTTGAATAATAATAGGAAAGAAGCAGGGAATAAATTTTCCTTTTATTTAGAAGAAAATCGGATGTGTTCTGAGCTTTACTTTTATGATTTTTAAAATGTTTTCACACTTCAGAGATGTCCAAACATTTGCCTGCAGTTCTTATGCACACAATTTTCTATATTTTCTACATCATAATTTTCTCTCTCAACAATTTTCTGATTGTGTGTGCTCTTGTGGTGTTTTATTTTTACAAGACTGCTGTTCATACTAGCCAAATCCCCCAGAAGTGCAGATATTCAGTGGACAAAAGTTGAAGAAAAATATAAAAACCCCCTTGATTTACTCTCAATCTGAGAGTCTTTTTCCTTCAGATCATCCCCACGGTCACCCCTGTAATGTAAGTTTGATATTAAGGTTAGATATGGATTGGAATAAATGCTGTTTCTCTGAAAATCAATCTGGAAACAGATATTGCTAACACTCCCATTTCACACGCAGCTTCCCTCACATCCTCACATGATCTCAGTTTTTACATTCTCAGTCAGAAGGAGAAGGAAAACAGCCCTGTCATCACGTCACCTGTAGAACAGAGGGCCCACTCTTCACTTTTTTCTTTTATTTTCATCAACAAGTTTGCATCTGAAAAACAACCTGCTATTGTCTCTTTGAGACCCACACCTTCACAAATCACATTTTTTCCTCAAAGTGAGCCTTCTGGTGGAAATTATTTTCTAGCATCACAAAAGGACTGAAGGTAGGAATTAAAATCAATCTAATTTTGTTTGTAACTCTTTCACCAAGGCTATCACAGGAAGCGTTGACTTACAGAAGTGATTTCTGCCTGAGAGAATAATCAGCTTCCGACTAAAGAAAACAATTAATAATTTACTTTGGGAAAAAAGAAGTCTAAAGTCACATTGGCCTCTGTGAGATCAGGAGTTTAACATGACATATGGATCTATTTTCAAATAGTATCTGAATTAAAGGGAAATATAGATCATGGATGAAAATGTCTACTTAGAAATATTAGGAACTAGGCAGTTTGAAAGACAGGGTCTTTTATTGTGTGGTTTATGTAGTATTGCTTCCTTCTATCTCAGAATAAATAATTTTGCATTGACTTAAGAGCTAATGGGCTGAATGAGAATGGTTATTGCTGTTTTATGGGAGACTTTCTCTTCACTATTTAAGTTTCAGCACTGTTTGTTTGTTTCAGGAGTACTAGCTGCCTGCAGTATTCCCTTGGCTATGATCGTACAGTTACATGCTTCATTACATTCCTATTTATTTCCACATTTAGATGATCATCATATTTTTGATACTCTGACACCTTTCATAAATTTAAATCAAGTATTGTTTGTTGCAGGTAGCTTGGAAGTACAGCCATTGAACAGAAGAGAGAAAGGACTGTGGGGAGATTAAATCCACCATAGGAGCGTTGTCTGGCATCTCAAGAAAGTGAGACAGAAGTCATCGTCCTGCCAGAGAAAAATGTAAATTGGTTGTCTTAAAGACAACAAGGTCTGTAAATTACATGTACAGTAAATGGATGAACTTTCACATAACTTTGTTACAAAGAGACTTAAAAATCACTAAAGATAGCAGAGGCATAAAGGAAGCAAATGGATGCATTTAAATGCTGCAGCATGCAGTTCATACACCTATCTTAAATTTTAAATGATGTAAAGACATGCAGAAAGGGCAACAGGTTGCCCCTGGCCAAAACTGAGGAGTAGTTCCTGTATTAAAAACTTTGCACTCCGGAAAAGAAATGACAAATAGGATAAAAATCGGGAGGGGGGAGGAAGAATCTATATCATGAATGGCATAGAAATGGCAGACAGGCAGCCATTATTTACCATTTCTCATAAGTCAAAACCTGTAAGGTGCCAAATAAGGTGGCAAGTTCCAAAAAGATAACAGAGTAAGCAGACAAGCCTTATGTTCAACATGAGATTGGTGATTTGATTATACATGCATCCATCCATATATATTTATGTATTTTTACATGCATGGAGAAAGAGAGAAAGGAGATGTTGTGTCACATAGTGAACTTAAGCTGTGAAACTGCTTACTGCAGCGTGTTACGGATGTTAATATTCTGTTTTGGTTCAAGAAGTAATTGGAAATGTGTAGTACATAAACCCCTCCAGCTCCACTGAGCACAAGCTGGGGAAGTTCATGAGCTGCTGATTACTGGAAGAGTATGTTGCAGAAAAATTCACTTTAGGCCCACTTTGTTTTGCACTCAGATGCATTTTTTAAATTGTTTTTTTGGGGTTTTTTTTGTCAAAGATGGTTTCCTGACAGGGCAGAGTTGTCATCTCTCACAATAAACCTGCAGTTACTTAAATTGAAATGGGTGAAGAAGCATAACTGTTTTGTCTCTGTTTGTAAGCTTAGCTGCAGTGCTTGCGTGTGGTAACAGTTAATTAAAACTAGCTAATACTAATGCAGGCTTTCCGATGAAAAGAATAATAACAACAATAATAATAACAACAATAATAATAACAACAATAATAACAACAACAACAATAACAACAACAACAATAACAACAACAACAACAATAATAACAACAACAATAATAACAACAAC
>BOSO01026613.1:0-10317 GCA_018403395.1 Gorsachius goisagi
GGGGTCCCTTCCAACCCAAAACATTCTATGATTCTTAAAACTATGTGGCAGGAATTTTCTTCCCACACTTTAGGCAAGGGTGTACGTTCATATTGTCAACTTTGAAATGCAAAAATTGTGCAGCTCCTAAATGACGGAGTAGCTGAAATCAAGGTTGCAATTCACGTACCTGTAGCTGACTGTCATATCCATCACCAGTGCCCTTTACTTGGTTTAATGCAAGCCTGCGTAACAAGGATGAATCTAAATGAGAGATGCCGGTTTCTCACTCAGCAAACAAGATGCTAGTCTCGCTTGGCTAATGTTCATCCCTGTATTGTTTCCTTGTCTCCGCAGCTTCCTATTGTTGAAAAAATCAGGATCATTGCTCAGAAGGTGTATGGAGCTCAGGATATAGAGCTGTCTCCCGCTGCGCAGTCACAAGTTGATCGTTACAGCCGGCAGGTAAGAACGCCAGTGAATTACGCAGTCGGGGTGCCTGCTGGATGAGTGGCTTGGGAAACCTCGGGGTGTAAAAGGTTTGCAGATTGGAGTGTTTAGTCAAGCTTTGCTAAAAGGTGTGAGCTTACCCATGGTGCTAAGCTGTGGAGGTCAATATGAATTGGTTTAGATCAGATTACATAGAACAGAATGGTATTAACCTTGAAAGATATCTTCTGTAAGATATGTATGGTGTTTGGAATCATTCTGAGATGGTTGATGAAACTCTGAGCTTTCTATGCAGAGTGGTAGTTTTGGGTCACCACCTTAAATGCGACAACTGGACATCTGCAAAAGTATCAGCTAGTGTATGTGCCCGATTTTAGCATATGAGTGTTCACTTGTACCCGCAAAAAACTAGTTTGCAAACACATAAAAACCTGTGCACAGCTATACACTTTAATAACAAAGCTCCCAGTACTTGTAAAATCTTTTGTTTTCCTTCTATTCATATTATTTTCAAGGGTTATAAATGCTAGAAGGTAAAATAGATCACCATTCCTAAAGCATGCGGGAGTGGGCTTTGTTACATTTTGAAAACAGTTGTGAAACCAAGTGGAGAGGTGAACGTATTTTATGTACTGGAGCAGCTTCTGCGCATAAACATGGCTGGAGCATTTCTGTCAGAAAATAGAAACTATGCATGATGTGTCATGGAAAAATTCCTGAGTATACTTCAGCAGCATGGTCAGACAGGCAGAAGTATAAGCATCTTCTCTATAGCGCAAATCTCCTGAGAATTAATTTGGTTTTCTAGCTGGAAAAGAAGCTTACTTAGTGTACTTGAAGCAAAATAATCCATGTCTTTATCTTTTCCTGCTGTGATTCTCTAATCCCCTTTTTTAGTCTAAACACGAGTAGTATTAGGAAGTATTTTCACAATGCCATTAAAGGATTGTCGTCAGCGCTGGGCTGCAGAGGCAGTTCCCTGCAGTGCCACCTCTCCTCCTGGCCTTCTGAATTGCATCCCTGTTTGTCAAGGAATCGAAGAGAAGAGTGGAAGGTGCCTGACTCAAGGTTAATCAATAACCTGGGAGACAAATAGCATGTGTGTGGGGAGCTGCTGAGGGCCTTTCCCTGATTTTCTCCCACTTTTTGGGTAACTACTGCACTGTCATTAGTGAAGTGGGTGCCGTGACCTCATGCAGTTTTTGTCTTGTTTAAAAACAAAGCAGAACATCATGAGCCGTTTCTGTTTACCCCCAAGAGACTTTAGTACCCTTTTAGAATTTTGGACTATGAATACTGGTCTCAAGTAGGTATCTGACTAGGTTTTTGGAGCCCAGATGGAAGTGCTGTACTGGAGTTTTATTGAGTTGGTGTAGGTTCCTTTTTCAGTGTGGTACCCGTTGTGCGGCCTTTCTGAAAACAGCACACTCTTGCCAATGTGTAGGCAACTTTGCACCTAACTCTAGATTGAGAACCTGCTCTAGATGCTGGATATCAGTACAGCCAAGTCTTTGGAGATGTAGGCCTGAGTCGAGAGAGGATAACATGTAAAATACAGTATTTTGTCCATTTTTGAAATATTGGCTGTTAAGAAACTGAGGTTAACTATTGCTATATGGATTTCTGGAAGGTACTGGTAACAGAGTGAAAATATATTCTGTCTTTACTGTAATCTGAAGAACATTTTTCTTGTCTTTTCTTTCCCTTTTCTATTAGGGATTTGGAAATCTTCCCATTTGTATGGCAAAAACTCACTTATCCCTCTCCCATCAGCCTGAGAGGAAGGGCGTTCCCACTGGTTTCATTTTGCCGATTAGTGATGTGCGAGCCAGTATTGGAGCTGGATTCATCTACCCTTTGGTAGGAACGGTGAGTGCAGAGTATTCAACTCGATTACTCCCTTTCCTTTGACCCAGCTTGACAGGGAAGTGCATTTCCTGTTTGCCTCTAAAAATAATGCGTAGAACCAGGTGAGGTCTTGTTTTTCTATAATAATTTTATCCTCACCTTTTTGTAGCTCTACATTGATAGGAAAAGATAACTTGGAAAATGTAATATCATATAAGAGCTTTGACTACAGGGTTTTAGAGAATGACTCTTGCCATTGGTTCTGTTTCAGATGTTTTTCAGTTCGTCTAGGATACTTAGGCACCCGAATGCTGCAGAAAAATGAATTTACATGTTCATCGCCTTTCCCTATTCAAATTGCAGCCTGTAAATAACTGTAGTTACATGATTATATTCTAAATGTTAAAGCTTTCATCCATCATTACAAAGCGTTCTGTAGTGTATTTTGATGAAAGGAATTATGTTAGGAAAAAGTGTATGATTAAAATGATTGCTTTTCAGCTGCTGAGCCTGATCTGTTCCTAGTCCTTGTGAGCATCTCTGCTGGTTCTGTAAAACTAAGTTCTGGTGGGAAGGAATGGGTTTCTAAGGGCAGAAGTAGTATCACATTCTTTCTCCTTTTTTTGAGATTTAAATAATGAGGTGCTAAAAAGAGGCAATTGTCATCCTTTCTTCCTACCTGTCCTTAAAGGTACAGACTCAGATTAGGAAGCTCCTGATAGATTCTTCCCTGGCATGCCTTATCAAAGTAGCTGAGAAGCTAGTTAGCTCAGGCCTTTTGCCAGTCAGGCACATCTTATTCCAAACAGTAGTTGAACTGCAGCTGACATCTCATAGCATGAATTATTACTTATATGTAGCTGATTCATGGGATGGTGCTGGAGAAGGGATGCAAAAGCCATTGCGTTTCCGGAAAGAGTACTCTCCCAATGTTATCTCATCTTCCCAGAGCACGGCCCTATTTCCTTGTGTAGCAGTACACTTAGGAAAGGTTGAAAGTTTCTAATCTATTGTTTTGAATTCTCTCTCAAACAATCAAGTGTTTGAAACAAGGAAGGAAGTACTTTCTGACCAGGAGAGTTCCTGGAGTTCAGGAAACTGTGTCACTTTAACTCACTGGGCCTGGGGATATGCTTTCCTTCGGCATGGCCGCATTATGCGCATCCACCAGAAGTGGAGCGCAGCTGTGCGTTTAAATTGTGTAAGACTGAATTCCAATTACTGGTGACAGAATAAAAAAAAAAAAATTGTCAGAAGTTCTAGTATCTCCTTCATGGCCTGGATTCAAGTTTGCACTGGAAGTTGCGTGTCATAAAGTTGTGAGAAGGAGTGAATGTGAAGAACGGGCAGCAACTGCTTCAAATCCATGAGGGAGCTATTTTGTCGGATGTCAGAGTGAAATGTTCTTGGGTTGAGCTTTCTGAATGAGTCACACTCTGCACGCTTCAACACAAACTAGCTGCAGTTCAGCCTCATAAATCCCTAGGAACTGTCCGTAGGAGCAGTATGGACCAAACAAGTTCAAGGATTTCCTCTCATTTTTGGTTTCCACCTAGAATCAAAAAATATGGTTCTTATAAAAGACATTTGATATATGGGATTTCTTACTGGGGGAGACTGTAAAAAAATATGCTCAAGTTAGTTACCTTGACTCTGGTGAGAGGTGATATAGCCATGGAACCTTTCCCTTATCAGGAGCTGGGTAGGCAGTATACTCTTAGTGTTATGTATTCCAAGAGAGTTTGTAGGGCAAGGTACTGTATAAACATAAGATCCCCAAGAGCTAAAAATCTAAACAGACAGACATCAATCATTGGTTGGTTGGAAAATATTGCTAAAGCTCAGGAATGTGGGACAGGAGACTCCTTGGAACCATCACAATTGCTACAAATCAAAACAAACAAATGAATATGAATGTATTCTTAACACCCTTATCATACAATTCTTTCTCTAGAATTAAATTTATGGGAAGAGGCCCAACTTGCTGCCTTTCAGAATTACAAATTGTGATCATCAGGAAACAAAATCTCATAACAGAGTTGTACCACTACTTTTGAGATCACTTTTCTATTTTGCCGCCTTCAGATTTTTTTGTGTTGCTGTCAGCAGTTAAGTCTTAGGGCTAGTGGTACTTTTTAAGTTGTGCAAGAAGGAATATTTTTGATGTCAGGTTCCAAAACTGAGTCTTCCTTTGACAGTTCTCTTACTAATAAAGCTATCCAAAAATGTCTACAAGAACAAACCAAGTATAAAAGGGCATGTCCTGAAGGCTTAAAGTGCCTGGAGGTCAGATGCTATGAGTGGAAGGATTACAGAAATCCTGGTGACAGCATATGGTGAAAGCATCCAGTTATGACAGTGGATTAGGTTTCTTTATGCAGGAAAAAAAGAAGGAGCAGTATATATTTTTTTCCTTTCATTACTTGCTGGGTAATTGTATTAATGGATCCTTAATACCTGAGCTGCTTAGAGCCTTCTTATAGCTAAGAGCTTTCTGATGCCAGAATAAATGCTATTGGACAACACATTCATGAAAGTTTTAATGATAATTCTGATGCTCATTAAATGTCAAACTCCACTCTCACTCAAACCTGGCAGAACTTTTTAGTGGTAAAACAGGTTGTTAGAAATCTGCTCCAATTTAATTGGGAGGAGCATTACAAATTAAAGAGATAAGTACTGCTGAAAGATAATAAACTATCTGCAGCAACTAGCATTTGTAGTTTAACCTTGCCGTTAGCACATGTAAATTAATAAGATTTGTGTTTACCCCAACACTGACAGGCAATCTTTTTTTTTTCTTAAACTAAATATTTAACGTGTTTTCTTCGTATTCTCTAAGCAATATTTGTTTTGTATTATGGTTGGCTCTGGTTCCCTTACAGCATGGAAGTCTTTCCAGGAAAAATGAACTGAGCCTTATCGGAGGAAATCAGCAGTGAAACAAGAGGTGCATTTAATTAACACTGGCACAGCTTTTATCCAAGTTCTCTGCGACCATGACCCAGAGGGCTACATCACTCTCACAGGTGGACTGTTGACATCATTGCTTGGCTCAACAGAGTGATGGCAGGAAGGTTGCTGGAGTACATGTAGGAAACCAGTGAGGTCATTCACTAGCAATGCTTGGGTGGAGAATTATTAGATTTTTGTAGTATGTGTGTTTCTCTCAACCCCCACCCAAAAAACCATTGCAGTTTGGTGTGTTCTCACATTCCCCATGTTTCCATTGTTCTTTCTCTTTCATGCGATGTGCAAGAATGCAGGCTGGCCATGGAAGCAAAACCTGCTGTCTTTTGCCTTTGTGAAGTGACACTGCCAAATCACTGGTGCAAGTCATACAGCTGTGTTTGAATCACACTGCGATTTTTAAATATGCACTACCCTTTTCCAGCCATGCACTTTTTTTTTAATGGGTTAAAATTACAGGCAAGGTCCCTTTGAAAAAGCCGTACCAGCTCCCAAATTCTCACAATGAACTTATATCCTTCAGATATCAACATATCTGAAGAAAGGTCTGTCTGTTAGAGTAGTATTATTTTTTTCCTCATACAGAAAGCAGTTCGAGTCTCTGGAACTCATTCTGGAATGATATCCTTTAGGAAGGAACTCTTAGGGTGACCCAGTATGGTTTGACAGCAGTTTATGGGAGTGATAAAGCCCTAATTCACTTGTAGGTGAGACCCAGGACTCTCCTGCTAAAATATTACCTGAGTATTGTAAGGGAGAAAAGACCGTGAAAGTAAATATTTTTATCAATTCTTTCAGAAGGAAAATATTGTTCCCCGTTGAATTAATTTCTTCTTTCATTGTGGTTAAGAGCTTAACATGTTTTGAAGGTCTCCTTTGAACATAAGCCGGAGTCCAGGCCCACCTGGAGTGAAATTGCAGTTTCCCAGTGGTGTGTGAGGCCCAAGTTGTCTCCAAACTGTCATTTTGTCACTTCTCTTAGGCTCTTCTATGGGACAGCTGAATAATTATTGGTGGATTGCCCAACTCGTCCTGGTGATCTATGCAGCATGGGGTGATTTTTCAAAAACATGAATGATGGTGAGATTTATACCTGCCTTGTAAAGCATTTAGCTTGCAATGCAATTTGATATCATTTACAGAGGAGTAGTGCTCTGCTAAGTATTCTGACCTCTCTCAGTCCAAATATTGTCCCTGGTGATGTGGCATTTGGCACCTGCCTTTGGTGCTGTATAGTTGCTATGTTGTAGGAGCGCTCTGAAGTCCCCAAACAGCTAGCTTTAAAAATAGTAGGTGCTCGTTGACTCCACAGGCTGGTTTTGAGATAACTGCAGTAAGTGTGGAAAAAGTAACAGAAAAGGAAAGCTATGAAGTTAAACTCACATGGGAAATGTAGGTTAGCAATTGTGCAGCTCTGAACTGAAAAATGCTAACAGGAAAAGAAAAGCCCACGCTCTCCTCTGTTAGATGATGTGCCTTCGCATTTATTACAGTAGGTGTTACCCCTCTCGGGAAGGAGGGAGAGAGTTTTTGTGAATTACACATGCCACATTGTTCCTGAACAGTGACCAGGTGTGCACATGCAGAAATGCTGAACCATGTTACGCTTGGTGGAAGGCTGATGAATTATTCAGGGTAGGGTTGATAGGTCAGGGGGTGAGCACGTAGGTAAGATCAATGGTTGGAAGTGAAGGTGAGGACAGTCAACTTTAGTTCATTGGGTTTAAAAGCTCGAGGCTGAGAGATGCTTAGTGTAATAACAGCAAATCCCCCGTGTTCCTTGGTGGTTTGCATGATGTGGTTGTGGCGGTATTGGGTTGACCAGAGAGGGTCTCTGTAGATGAGGCAAAAATAGGCCCAAGTGAATGATTTAGCTGAAGGGATAAGGAAAAAGTTGTAGATTATAATGAAAAGGAGTATGTGGCAGCCTTTGGAAATGTCCCAGGTGTGCGCACTATGAAGCAGTTAAAATTCAAGGACGATTATGGCCATTTGTGGTGAGAAGATGGGAATAGAAGATTGAGGGGAGGATTGGAAAGACAGAGTTAGCTGGAAAGGAAAAGAAGTTAAATTGAGAGTTATACCAGTGGGAGGAGATACCTGTGAAATGATTTGATGTACATGGAGAACTGGAAATGGGTACTGAAGTAAAAGCCACAAGGGTAAAAGAGATTTGAAGATGTTCCAAAACCGTTAGTTGAAACAATGTCATAATCCAAGATGCGGCCAGGAAGAAGTCATGGGAGTAATTGATGGATGTAGTTACAGGAGAGCAGAACATGCCTTGCTGATGACTAAGGATTTTTTTTAAATTGGAGAGAAAAAGAGTAGAGTTTAGCTGGCTTGAAAAATTTATTATCAGCTCTGTAACTTCTGAAAGTACATAGAAAAGAATGCATTTAAATGTTAGTTCAGAAATTTCCATATACTCTGAGCATTTGCTGTTTATTTCAACTGTTTTAAGCTGATGTGGGTAAGCCAGTCCTTGTTGGAAATATAGAGTAAATATACTTGGCTTCAGATCATCGCACCTCCCTGCCATGGCTGTGACACAGACATATGGTAAAATTCCCTCTCACACCCTCAAACCCCCGCCCCAACAAACCCAGAAACCAAAGAGCCTCACTTTCCTCTGTGGCATTTAGAAATATCTTGACAGATAACGGAAGCAAGGCACTTAGATTCTGTGTAGTTCATGCTCTCTCTTGACTGCTCTGTTTGTTTGCTAGTAAGCGTTATTTAACCTACGTGATGATATAGTACAATGTATTGCCTTTTCTGAATGAAAGACCAGGTCCCATTGCTGGCTGTATCGGCAGAATTAATTTGCAGCTTATTACAGCTTCCTTCAGCCTAGCCTTACATTTCTCAAGGGCCAGTGCTTGTAGTTAGCAGAACTAAAGAAATGTTTTTGCTTTGTTTTCTATTGAGAAGAAAAAAGAAGTTGTGTAGGCATGGGTGTTATTTCAGCAAACTGAAGAGTTGGAGAGTTGACATTCATCCTGTTTTGGGACAGGATGAAACCATTATACAACATATCACAGAAGAAAATAGACCCTGTGGTTTGGTAAGCTATTTAATGTTTAGATTAGATGAGATTTTTCTCAATACAACCTCCATTACAAGCAATTTCAGTATGACTATTGTAAAATTAGTTCTTTGTATTCAGTATCCATATTATATATTTTCACATCGCACCGTATTTTAAGCCTTGTCAGAGAAGAATTTTTTATGCTAATGTTTAAATTTGGCTCTAAACACTTGAAAATGAACTTTTTAATGACAAAAATGAGCCTAGGGCATTTCTTGTATCAGTCAGGTTTCCTTGGTTGTCTTTTCCAAAGATATTTTTATTAAATACATCCAGAGAGATGTAACATTATGTTCAAGCTTTTCACCTTAAATAACAAACATGTGCCACTATTAACTTAAAATAGCTTATCTGAATAAGTCCCTTAAAACAGATGCTTATTTGCAAGTACAAACAGTGACTTTCATCTTTCACTTTAGTCAGTAAGTGATATCCTGAAAATGCATTTTGATAGCCTCCCATCCCTTGTAGTGGGAATTTTCCCTACCCTCCTTTGCTTTGCATGTAAAGGCGTAGAGGACATGGTCAGCCGTACGATCTCCGTGGAAGGTATGGTCGGTCAGAGCTGCTGCAGAGGAATTTCTTAAACTGGTATGCCTGGATCTCAAATGCTTTAGCACATGGTTTTGGTTAAGATTAGCTGACTCGACACATCAGCTCAGGCAGTATGGATTCATTGATCAAGGGTAGTGCCTGGCTAGTGTGGACAAGTTTAAGCGATGCTGGAACAAAGATAACTCATTATGCTCTGAAACGGTTTTCTTCAGCGTGGTTGTTAAATGCCTTGCCCTCATCAGACCTGTGAAGTTGTATGTAATGAACTCAGTGCAGCTGTCTTAGGGTTGCAAATGCCATTAGTGTAGGCAAATGAGAATCACCTGTAGCACACATGTAGCCAAAGGGGGCACCTCTGTGAAAGCCTAGTTTGCTCAAGGCCTTCAGAGAGTCTGGGAGCCATTAAGATCCTTGCTGTCTGTTCCAGTAAGACCTAACTGTGAGCATGGTTATGCTTTCTATCTGTTTCATTCCCTTGTCTCTGATTTACAGTCTGTGATGCCAGGCGAGAGTGAATATAACTGCATCAGTTAAGAAAAGAAAAAATCAAGAGATTGATATTCTGTATGGAGATAAGGGCACTTTGAATGATGTACATTAGCCTATTTGCATGGGGCTTGCTATTAAAAAAGACATACCAGTTAAAAGTGGGAAGTGCAATTTGGACAGAAGCCAGCAGCAATTTTGGACCGCTGCCCTTAGATTTTACGCATGACTCTGGACATGAAATAGGGACTTTGCAGTGGAAACGTAGGCACGTGCGAGTTTGAGCAGTTAGTGAAAGCATTGCCGGGCGTTCTCCAGGGCAAAGAGGGAAGCAGGTGGCTTAATCGTGCAGCTCACGGCAGCTTCTCTGTGGTGCAGCAGTGCTGCCTTCCCACCCTGGTCCTCTCCTCCAGCTCAGACTGTGCTGGCTAGCGTGCCTGTTGTGTACTTGTGCCAACTGCAGAGCAATCAAATGGGTTTGATTAAGGGCTCATTCGATTAAGCGGCCTCTTATGTGTGCACTTTGATCAAATGCAAAGAGCTCAAAAATCAGTTTATGGGACATCTTGAAACAGCGGTGTATTTTGATTATGTTATCTACACAGCCGATGTACAGACCTGAGCATCAGAGAAGGCAGCCAAGTATTTACTTCTCTCATTCATGGTATTTCGGCTGACTTGCTGCGTAAAGAGGCTGATGCCTCTTGATGGCCCAGGGGTCACTGAGTCTGATGGCTTTGGGGTGGACTGGGTAGCGCTGCTGCCTGTCTTGGTTCAGCTTGGTAGCAGCAGCAATGCTCTGCATGTAGGGATGAAATGAAATGATGTCTCATGCTCCCTATTTTTGTTTGTTCAGTCTGATAAGCTTTTTCAGTTGAAGAAGTCACAGTTTCTGAAAAGGAGCCTCATGGTTCAGATTGGAAATTTAGAGATTCAGC
>BOSO01026617.1:0-25605 GCA_018403395.1 Gorsachius goisagi
GGTTGGACGGGGCTCTGAGCAACCTGATCTAGTTAACAGTGTCCCTGCTCACTGCAGGGGGGTTGGACTAGATGACCTCTAGGGGTCCCTTCCAACCTGAAACCTTCTATGATTCTATGATTCTATGATTTCATTGGGGTTTACTAGACTATTGGCCATTTTGATTCTTTTACAAAGGAAGACTGCAATTTCTGTCAGAACAGATATGTTTCATTTTTATGAAAGAAAAAAAACCAACCACCGAACAACCCTGACAACTTTTGAGGGAAAGAAAGTGATGGTAGTTGGCAATTATTCTGTATGTATGTAAAAACTTGCATATAAGTAACTTACCTTAGGTAGAAGGACAATAGAGAACAGACCTATAATCTTAGTTTATAAAGCTAGACATGTTTTGTATAGGAGAGCCCACTCAAGTTCCCTGGGGGAATCTAGGCAAACAATTAGAGGGAAACACCGAAAACATCCCCAAGGAAAAACATAATAATAAACAAGTATTTTTTATAATAAAGAACTATATTAAAAAAAAAAAAAAGGAAGTTGAGCAGTGTATAATGAAAGCACAGAACCCAAGGCAAAAAAGATGCAGTCAATCTTCCAGATGATCTTTATGAGGGTTAAGGGAGAGTTGATGATTTCATGAGAGACCTTGCAGAGTGAGGCACATACAGTCTCATTATACAGCACTGTCTGGGCAATAATGTCAGGGATAGGGAGAGGGCAGATACAAAGACTATCGTTTGGCTTGTCATACATAACTAATAAAGCAGAACTGGAGACTAGTTGTCACCGCTTGTTCATATGGGGCCAATTTCTGGCAACTGCTGACTATGGGCACCTGCCAATAACCCCAGGCAGAGCAGTGAAGGCAAGCATCTTCTCCTGGCTCTCCAAGCTGGAGTGGCTGTGATGTTAAACCACTGCGACATGCCGAAGAGGAATGTCCCAAGATGTTGCTGAGACCTGCCAAGTTTCTCTCCCCATCTCCCTTGTATGTGTGTATATGTCTCAGCAAACAGCAGCCTTAATCCACTTTTCAGGTTAGCACTGAAGGCATTTGCTGCCTCCTCTGTACGAAATGACCAGAGTGAATCACAGTGATCAGAGATCCAAGGGAAATTTCAGAATTAGAAAGCTTGATAGAGAACCACATTCTCTGTGTTAATTTTAATAATCAGAGCAACCATCAATATCACTAGACCAGTCTGAGCAGAATTTAACCAGCAGCTTTTTCTTACACTAGTCAATCAAAAGGAAAGGGCAGCTGCAAAAAAGGCTTCACAATTCAAAGTTCTTGTTTTACAGCTATGTGTGAGACTATAGTCCTTATAATCAAAATGCCCTCTGAGAATGATGTATATACCTGCCCTAGGAAAGCAGAAACAAACCCAGTTAATTTCGTATCCAGTAGGCCTCAAGTCTGACACATTTTGTAATTGCAGGGAAAATGGAACCATCAGATAACCCTCTAAATTACATAGCCAACAAACTATAATTTCAGGACTCCACGATTTTTAATCATAATAAAAAGTATACTTAGTGGCCATGTATATTATTAACTTACAGAGAGAACTAGATGGAAGATACAACACTCAATTGTATTCTGTTTGTGGAGACAGTCAGGCAATTTGATCATACAAGGGAACTAATTTTGCAGAGTAAGATTTAGTGATTAGCCATGGTGCCCTCATTTTATCTTTAAGTCTATAAAATTCAGTGGTCTGAAATCTATCTATCTAGTGTATTGAACACACCATTTAGATACCTGTGGCATCATTTTGGGATCCAATCCCTGCATCCATGAGCTACAAAAGTATTGTGTGATTGAATAACCTTTTATAGAACTGGTCCCTAAAGTAGGCTGAGAAAAAAACTATTAATATTTTTAGTTCATCACTTTCCCCTTTAAAGACAATTTCTGAATTCAGGCTGATTCTTGCCAAACTGCTTATCTATTCCACCCCATACAGATATTTTTCAGAAATATTGTTACATCCCATGCCCATAAAACATACTGTATGTGTAGCATACATATACTGTAATTAAAAAGAGACACTCGTGTTGATAAAAAGACAGTTGTTCCCACATAAGTGTAAAGACTGTCTTCTCTACCAATTAAGCATCAGCAGAATACGGGCTTTAATAGTCCTCTTGGGGAACTTGTCTTTTGTATCTATGATAAATACATGATTATAAGGACAAATTATATGAGCAGCAATAATTTCCTAGTAATGTGATCATTAAAAGCCTTCACAACTGTGATACATCAATATTAATTGGGGACAGATGATCATTTTACTGACATGTTCAAGTCATTATCCATATTTCAGTACTTCATGAATACCTGAATAGTCTTAATGATGTGATTTTTTTTAAGATGCTTTCTTCAGTGGTCTTAACATGATTGTTTATCTAAAAATTATGGAAAAAAAAGAGAAGAAAAGAGAATTAATTACAAGTAGTGCAGGTAGTTGTGGGCTAAAGTAGGTAAGATTCAGCAAAACTTTGGCTTCTTTTCAGATAAGAGAACAATTTATCACAACTATTGTGGAGAAACAGCAGAATAAACCCTGCCTGCTAGGCCTGGGTCTTGTTAAGTCCAGGGTAAACATTTGCTGACACGGAGGACACCATCGCTCACTGCTGTTGAGGGTAAATAGTCTACTACAGCAACCTGCTGAATCACATTCCTTAATAATATTAATCGCCCTGACTGCCTACTTCAAAGACCATTTCTCATATGGGAAATGAACACTGATTCTCTGTTTGCATAGGTCTGTCCTTTCATTTCTATCCCCTGTGACAGTGGACTGGTGAATAATTTTGTTACCTACCATGGATAGGCTGTTGAAAAAGCCACACTAACTTGCAGATAACAAGTTTGCAAGAAGAATGACAAACCTTATGTGATAATCTCCTGAAAGCTGAAGTGAAATGTCAGAATATAGCTGCAGATTACATTTTGTGTCTGAAAGGGTATATGAAACCCCACAACTGCTCATGGAGATGTGAATGTCAGGTGTTAGTCAGTAAAGTATTTATTTGATCCATTCCATAATACCATACCTGCTGATTTCTCTCCCACTATATACTCATGTCATGATTTGATACAAACCAAAGATTGTCCTGATGCTGTGCAGGATTATTATTTATAAATATGGAAGAAAGATATAAACACAATACTAAGGTTTATGAATAAATATAAATTATGTTTTGCATAAGGGTAACTGGACACATTAATCACATTTATACACTCATTAAAAATTCTTGAAGAGTTAATTTTCACTGCAGTTGTTTAATAAGACACCAGGTGTCATCATTAGGGCTTCTATCAAGAACATTTGTCTTGCCTAAGCAGAAGTTAGTAGCTGTAAAAAAGTAATTTTTGCCATCTAGACTGCACTATGATCATACTGCCTTTTAGTGCTTGCCTTCAAGTAGCTGTGACTGTCAAGGTGAGTTATCTTGACATAAAAATAACCAACAGAGCTAACAAAAACATACCCACAAGCTCATGCACATAATTATACACATACTAACTTGTAATATTAGAAAAACATCTACATTAATGTGCTGCTACAATAGTGAAATCGAACGTTCAACCACAGAACAGGTGTAACATGGCTCTTTGTTTAACTCCGACTTGCAAAGTAGTGTTTCTTCAGAATGGGATATTCATATACATAAAACCAGAATTATTTTAACATTAAGATTTTACAGCTAAATTAATTAGCATTCTTTACAGTTAAGTATAAGTCTAGAATTCACACTGCAAACCTAAAAATCTTTTTCCTGCTGTGCTGTATTCATTCTTCAGGGAGGACATCACAGGGTGACACTGTAGGATTATGCTTAAATCTGTGGAGCTAGCTATTGGGTGTGAGCAAGAGGAGAGATGTCCAAGTAGTATAGAAAAGAAAAACAACTGAGATTAGTGCTAAGTTAAAACGGTGGGTTTTTTTCTATAAGTTAAATTAAAAGATTGTTTTTTTGTTTTGAGAGTACCTATTTTGGTGTTATTTTCAACTTTGACATAAAATACAGGCAAAGGGATTTCTGAAGTCTATTTAAATTGCTCACCTTGAGTCTAGAATACCTTGGTTCTGTTTCTTCCCCTACTTGAGGAGTCTTGAATCCACTGGTATCATCAAAGTCTTTTTTTAATGGTCAGGCTATTAGGCATTGCAAAATCCCATCCTTTTATCTTTCCTTTTGATGCTGTTCCATTTTTTAGAAAACATTTTTATAGAAAAAAATATTCCTTTGTTTAGTGATTGTGACATATCTTTATGATTTAAATAGGTCAGATGAAGTAGAAAATCTCCAGGAGAGCCAGAGAGAGATACACATCTCCAGAGTCTGAGAGATACAAATCTCCAGAGTCTGTGATAAAGCTATTCATGTGGGAAAAAGGAATTCTTGGTCCATCAGCAACAGCTGCATGATTTATTTAATCTGCTTCTTTTAACTGATTCTCTCACAGCTTTGGTAGGACTTTGAACATATGAATTATCTAGGTTTGAAAACTAGGCTCTTTTTGTATGAGGGAAACATAATAAGTGCTTTTTGTTATCTTTTTTATACAGTGCACTAACTGGATAATCACTTGTGGTCAAAATGGTGTATCAGAGGTCTAAACTGACGTTCTTTAGCGTAATGGAGCTATTATATTAGAAAAGAATATGTGATTTCTCTTCTATTAGGAACATTAGTGTATTGGGTATTTACTATGGAAGAATAGCTCTACTTTTTTTATTCAATTAATTAAGAAGATGCCAAGAGCTACAAAAGTATGAACATAGCCCCATATTATTCATACAGGACACAATTATTCCATTCAAGTAATTACACTTATGCTCTGAAGAAAGAACAAAAATGCCAGATAGAAAACACTGTCTCTAAGAGCTTAATAGATCCATAACATAATTTGGTGTAAAGCTAGAACTTCAAAATAAGTTCTCACCGTACATTCAGCAAGATGGGAAAACTTCTTAATTACTAACTTGTTCAGTTGTTATGAAGTGGTATTAGCAAAAGTGGAGTCTTTCGTGTGTAATAAAACACAACATTCAGCTTTGCCATCTGATCTTTTCTTTGTGAAAGCAGAGGACATGAATTGAGTGCTTGATATTTTTTTAACTATGGGAAATACAAGTGAGAACATGGACAAAATAATTTTGCAAGTAATGAAAACCATGCTTGATTTAATCTTCAGACTGGAAAATGTAACTGTGGCATCAAATTTCTCTTTTTCTTTATTCTCCAATTTCAGTGACATCGATGGAGTTCATTTCTCAGGAAATCAAGAATAGACTAACTGTCCCGGGTTAAACTGGATAACTCTAGGACATCCTATCCTCTCCTTCCCTCTCTTACATTCCAGTTTGGTGGTAGGAAGTGTACACTCATCATCATAGAGACTGCTTGATACTGGCAGCTCACAAGTTTTGATCTGTTAATGGACGTTAAGCCAAGCCTGTTAGCTGCTAAACCAAGTAACCTTGAAGGCAGTAGATTGTTATTGCTGTTTTGCCAAAAATAAAATCGAGGGAAAGCAAGCATGTTCAAATTAAACACAATTCAAATAGTTATGAAGACATAGTATCACCTCCAGAGCTGGTCATAACTTGCCATTGTTCAAGTTTCTCAGCTTCTGTTCCTCCTATTAAACTCTCATTGAAGTGAAATTTGGAGTGAGGCTTTTTAGATTTCTGATCATACTGTGATCCAAGACATTTAAAAAAAACCCCTACTAAAAAACTTTAAGTTTTATTAATTTTTTATTGCAAGAAGTAAACAAAGATAGTTCTTCAGTGTTTTGAATATAATGTTTTCCTAATTAAAACTACCATCCAATGCCATAAATGTAGTGTCTATCACTTACCTACTTTTTCCAGCTTCTGGATGAGTGCAAGGAATTTATAAATAAAACACCTTTAGGGATCAAAAAGGATGTTGCTTCTGTAGGAGTTCTTATAAGGTGCACACGTACTGCATGTTGCTAGGATCATTTGAAAATGACATGTGTCCTCCTCTCAATCTGAAAGTGTGAAACACTGTCAAAAAAGAGCTCTTCCACCATGGATGTCTCTATGGGATACAGCCATAGATAACTAGTTCCTGGTAAGAGGAATAGCTGCCTCCCATGTCAATCAGAATGCAATTACGTTCAGTACTATTGAAATCTGTTGCTCCCAGGACAGTGCCATGATTGGCCAGTACTGAGCACACATCACTCCTTAATAACAGTAAGTTCACGTGGAGCGCAGTGGCAATGATTTGATCTTGAATGTCGAAACTAGGCAGTTGAAAGCGATGAGAAGCAGTTATCATTGGAGGGGCTTGGATGTTTGCTTCACTCTGTAATTCATGTGCTACCCAGAGTGACCCCCGCTGCAGAGCCACCCTGCTCAGCTATGCTCAAATCTCTGGAAGGAAGCTGCTGTTAATTCAAGGCAGCCAAATCTGCTCCAAAACACACTGTGCTGTTTAGGTGCTGTCCCAACTTGTCCTCATGACTTCATTGCCTTTTTATCCTGTCCTCTTCTTTCTGGTCCTGGCTACCTAGGAGTCTTTCAGTTTTCTAGTCTGAATGAGCAACAGAAAACTTTGTTATAACAGCGCATTCAGAACACTTCTAGAGAAGCCCTCTGCTAAATTTCTAAGAAAGCAGTTACCAGTCTGGTAAGTCTGTTCTGAAAGATGGCACGGCAGTGCCAGACACAACTGGAGCTTTCTGGATGGCTGTTAAATTTCATATCTGTTACCAAAATTTCAAATAAATGTCAAGTTCTTTAAGAGGATTGCAAGGAATTCCAGTCAGCAATATAAACTCAGGAGCAAAACAAAGAATATTATGAAATACGTTTCCCTTGCATAAATAATACACTGTGACAGGTACACTCAAAGCTCTTTCCATCAAAGATCTCTGAACTGGGATGATGCCCTGACAAACAAGACTGCAGCTTCACTGTGGGAATTCCACTGGTGATCCCTGCAGAGAGTGCAGCAGTGGGTCAAAATGAGAATGGGAGAGTTTGAGAGAGAGACAAACCCGCAGTTTTCTTCCACAAAGCATCAAGATATGACATCACTCTCCATTTCAATTTCTTCATCAGTAAAATGGGAATAATGCACATTTCCACAGAAAGAGCGAAGGCTGTGAGAATGATCTCTTACAGCTTCTACAATTTCTGCTGCAATAATGATTTTTTTTTCCCCCTGGTTGGTGGTCTTACCCTCATTAGTCACATCATTTTTTTCATTATTCAACTAAAGCTCTAAGAAGATACGACTCAAAGGATTTTTATTTTTTTAAAACTAATGTGAAAGATGATCAAGAGAGCTTCCTATTTTATGATTAGCATGCAGAAAAATCCCTGTTATCCTCAGAATTGTGGGTATGTCTAACGTCACCCCAGCTGCAAATCACTTGCACAGGAATTGGCAAGTGCACAGACAGGATGCCTGCAGTCTTTCTAAATGATAAATTACTACCTCACCTTTTTTTGGGATGTGCTGAGTATTTATCAAATTTTTAAATATATTAGAAAAGTTTATTTACACAATCTAGGACTGTCACATTACCTTTCTTTAAAAAAACCCATATTGCTAAACATTCAGCTCTGACGTACAGCCATGCTCATGATTCTTAGTATTATCTTCTGCTGTCCTACTGTTCTCCTAAATACTTTGATTTTTCATTTGCATTGCGTATGTCTCCACTATTCTGAAACAATGTACACCTCCACTTCAAAGCTCAGAAGTAACAGGTCTGCTTGAAGCTGGAAATATTTGCCTTTATGTAACAAGTTAAGTAGACTTTTTCACCTTATTTTCAATAAATGTATTTATATATATATGCACTTATACAAATACAAACATATGTATAAATATACATATACCTTTATACATATCCATGCCTGATTAAGACAGTTGGCTTATCTAAAAAAAATGCCATTCACAGGACATATATTTTGTCCCATCAGGTAAATAGAAGATGCTGTGTTATGGGATTATTTTTAATTTTATTTTCCACACTACACAATTTCTGAGTGACTGTGCTAGTGAAGACTAGGTTCTTTCAATACTGGTATCTTCTGCCTTTAAGGTTGTGGGCAGCCAGAAACTTCTGCACATGACTAGTCATTTCTACAGAGAGGAACGTGTTCCTGGTCAACTATTGTCCTAGGACTTTGCTTTAGTTTTCACCTATAGAACATTTGACCTTTACTGTGGAAGAGTAAAGTATTTTTATTAACATTTTAGTTGGTCTGGTTGGTAGCTCTGCTCCCTCATTTTGATGCTTTTTCTTGAGTTCTCCAGAGAGGCTTTGATCACTGGCAAAATTGCTTTTTCATGACCTCATTTAATATGCAGAATAAGCTTCACTACCAGGTGCCATGGTTTTCCTTCATTGAGATTTCCCTAAGGACATCCTGGCCTTTGTGTAAATCTCCTTGTGACTCCTTTGTTCTTCAAAATGTAGGCAGTGCTTAAACTCCTGATTCTGCATTTGGAAATGTTCTTTCTGTGATTTTTTTTTCTTTCTTTTTCTTTTCAGTGAGACCCAGGCTAACTCCTTTCCTGTATTTGTACATATTTGAAATGGGTTTTCACTGGCTGTCTTCCACACCCTTATTCTGAATTCTGGAGCTTCCTAGAACAATTTTCTTCCATTCAGATTTCACCTCTCACTTTTTATTATGGGTCTTTTAATTGCATCTAAATGAAAACTGTTCTTGTACTGTATTGCATGCTGTCTCTTTCTCTCTTGGACTTATTGCATATTGCATTATACTTATATATATTACAGGCTATTCTGTGTGGCTGAACATTTCTGAAGTAAATTTCAATCTTCTTCAAAATTATAACTAGTCTTTTGTCTCTCAGGTACTCTACTGAAGCTGTCTGTCATAACACAGAGCACAGCACTAGCCACACAGCTGTGTGAACCTACTTGCTCAGGTCTCCAAAGTGCAAAAGTCATGGTTAGGCCACCAAGCAAGGCTGAACCACTGGGGTTCAGTACACAGGGACACCGCTGTTATCTCAGCCATCTGCACCGTGTGTGCCCATCACTCTAGGCAGGCATGCCCCGAGGCTCGGATTTACTTAACTAATAATTGGTAATGTTATATTTTCTCTCATCAGGCAGAAAATATATGTCCCAAAATATCTATCCTCATATCTGAGGCACTAAGCAGAAGTGTTGCCTTTTCACATACACTGTGGTACTGAAAATACCACAATTGGCAATGTAATCCAGAGGTGAGGTATGGATTTTGTACTTGTCCCCCAACACCACCCCGGCCCTCAGAAACTTATTTATATAAGATAGGAAGTAAAACTTTGAAAGCTTACTTAAATGAAGGATTTGCCTTTAGTTATCAATTCATTTTGAATCAGCAAGTCTTATATTGCCAGTTATATTAAATGTGTTGATTCCATCTGTTTCAATTCAGTAGACCACCGTCTGCATAATTGTAGCTTCATTAATACATGAATTATGTTCAGTAAGTTTGCATTCCAAAAGCAAATGGATTAAAGCATTTGTACACTATCCTAAAAATAGGTACTCTTAGGTGCACAAAGTAAATAAACCCATCTCTCTAAAATAACTATTGTCATGAAAAAGTTGATGTTACGCAAGTAGAATGTCACGTTATGAAAATCATCCTCCTGACCTACCCAATCTAGGGAATCTCTAGGAAATGGTAAGTGCATTTTACAAGGTAAAATCTTGATGGTTTTAGGACAAGACAGATAAGCTGTAATGTAACAATTTATGGGTCATCTAACATTGAGTGACCTTCCCCAGAGACTCCTACAGGCGTTAGGCACAGTGCAGATTACAGGATGCAGCCAGACCCTCAGCAAAGTATGAGCCCGCTGGTGACTGTCCAGGTCAGGCTTTGGTCTGTGAGAGTTCTGCCTGTCAGCCCTCTGAATAAATGCAGCGGTCACACCACGAAGAGCTTGAGTCTCAGTGAGCCTCAGCATTTTTAGGTGCTACTGAATTTTTCTGAGGGAAGAAAGAAAGCAGCAAGTACCACAGCAGTGCTTTGGTACAGAGTAATATTTAGGTTACATCCCGTAAGGTCTGTGTGGTGACCGTGAGGCTAGCTGGGGTGCAGGCTGTGGGTCTCCAGAGTTAAGATCCTGCCAGGCTGCAGTTTGAACTAAAACAGCTTTGTGGGCTCTGTTGCAATCTCCGTACTCTCATAGCGCAGTCCCTAGGGAGCCATGTAATACCAGTGAGCTACATGTTTGCACCTTTTGAAGGTTACTCCTAGGGACTCTCTGTCAAAAGCAGAATACTAACGCTTTTCATTATACATCCTTTAGGTTCAGCACATGTCAGGGAAAGAACTGCCTTGTACTTGTGAATACATCTGCCTGCAGGTGCAAGAGATTTTCAGCAGGAACAGCAAGCAAAAGAAAAAATGTGTTTCGACCGAGCGCAGTTTCACTACAAGGGCATGACACTGAGGTGGAAAAATAAAGGTGGGCTGGTTCTCCATCACAGCAGTGAGAAGGAGAACAGCATAGGAGAAAAAAAAAAAAAGGAGATTAACTGAGCTGGTTCTTAACAAATATTTTGCAATTTATAGTTCACAATCTTTCAAACAGAAAGGATCTTCCTAGATAACAGCTCTGTGGTTGTTTTGTTTGGTTTTTTTTTTCCGTTCTTTGTGATGCTACATCATCTTCTAGCTGTTTCGTCCTTTTGAAACTCGTCAACATTATTCCAATAAGGTTCAGAAAAAAACCCCAAACAAACAAACCAAACACATAGCAAGTCCTGAACTAACCTTTAGAAGTTAAAAAGAGAGAATGAGTCCATTTCTTTCCCCAAAAGCTACTTCCATTGCTACTTTATTCTTAAAAGCAATCCCTGAGGCTATGAAAAGCCTATTTCGTGTCAGGAAGAGGCAGAATAATATATATAAATACTGATTTTATTTCATAAAAAAAATCATGGAAGGCTCTGGATATTCACCAGTTCCACACCCTCATCTTCTCACTACATATTTGCCCCCTAAGTTCTAATAAGCATGAATGTATAGGAGTAGGGAATCTGCTGAATCAAAGAGATCTTCTGCATAGATTGTGTCCCATGCTGTCCACAGTCAACAGATCCACCATAAATCTTCAGTGGTCAGGAACAGCTACAGGTGTGGAAGAAAAAGATGGTGAGGATTCAAGATCATGGAACAGCCAAGATTTTTGTAAAGGTAAACAAATATGTGTGTGTGTGCGTATATATATACACATTTAAATTGCCATTCTTCCACCATTTTAGACAAAAGATAAATTCAAACCTGGAAAAAAAATTAAAATGTCATTTTACTTTTCCTTGTTCCAACTAGTGAAAGAAACTGATTATAAATCAGTCTGAAAAAATAATCAGATACAATGTGAAAGGAGGTCATCATCTCTGCAAACCAAAATTAAGCTGTCACAATCAAAGTTAAAACCAATGTGATATCTCTGTAAGATGACTGATGAATTTTTCAGCCTGTAGTGGCAAATCAAGCTAGCAGAACAATAGTATGCGCCTTGTGTCGACTGAATGAATAGTGCCACATCTTTTTTCTTTTTTTTTTCTTTGAAAGATGCTGGCTAGAAATATTCCTGTTTTCCATATCTCCAGCAGCTCTTTCCTAACTATGCAATATTGTCACAGTTCAGCTGTCATGCAGAGTTGCTTAATACCAGAGCATCTCACTGGTTTGATTCACATTGCACCTCCACAAACTACAGTGGACACATGTCCTGACCATTGTAACTACGAGGGAGGATTCGACCAGAAGCTCCTTTCAACCTAAATTATTCTGTGATTCCATAGAATTCCACAGAACTTCTATGACAGATTTGATTCTTCTTCCCAGGTTCATCCAGTCACACTGGAGTGAATGTAACTAAAGTAACTCTCCTTTGTACCCGTGAAATCCTAGTGGGGGAAGGACTAAGCTGTGAAAAGCAAGGTGATACAAACAACATCGCTATTTGGAGTTTAGTAATATTCTAATAATAAACCTAAAAATATAGCTTAGCCTTTATTTTCTCCAAGATTGTTTAATTTGTGTTTATCTGGACTTCTAGTCCATAGTAATAATGCAGTGCTGCTATTGCTACCAAAGACGGTATAAGGTATATCACAAAGTCTTCATTTTTCTGTGAAATCCTTTATGACATTTTTATAAAGTAAATCAGTGGAAAGTCCACCTCAGGAATGATCAGGTGCTTGGGATATTATATGAATAGGCATGGAAAAAACAGCAGCAAAATGTTGTTATAATCCTGTAGAAATACCAGATAATATTTTACTGTTGCACAAATTTTCTTGTAGTTGGCTACCTTTGGCTCTTCCATATAATATAGGCATATGAATAGAATTCATTTCATCTAAATCCTGTTTCTATTTCTTCCAGATTTAATTTAGGCAGGTTTAGTGATGCTTTCCTTTATTAACTCTCAGGTACACGGTAGTGGTGCTGTCATATTGTATTTATAAACTCACTGACGGGAATGATGTTGTGTATCAGAAATTTATTTATATATTTCTGGTCCATTAATAGTGGATAATGACAATGGAAAAATCCCATTAATTAATAAAGTCAAAGCAGGCCCCTTACAAATTTGTGTCAGCACAACCGCTTGGAAACAAGTATATTTTTTCACAGTTACAAATAATAATTTTAATGTAGGACTTTCTTATCTTGTTCAATGCACGTGTTTGCAAGAACCAGTATAGACAGCATCAGCGTATGAGGCTATCAGAAAGTGGTTGATAATGAGCTCTGACACAGTGAAGATGGAATTTTTGCTTTAAGGTGTGTGAAATTACAAGTGCTGGGATCATGTGTGACACTCATATGATGGAGAAATACTTTTAGCTTTGAATCACTTGTTGGCCTTTGTAAAATAGATGTTTAAAAGAGAGAGATGTTACAAAAAAATAGAAATTGTGATTAAAAAAATTAGAGAGCTAGGAAAATACAGTTTATTCTGTAACACCAATGATATGAGGAGTTTAGGGAGTGTTCTACTAGTGTACCACCCAGGTGTGTAGGACATGTTAATGCACTTTAGCCCAAGGAGTTGAGTTTATTATTACTGACACTGCATGCATTTTTCAGTTTTATCTATATCACAAGGAAGAAGTGAGGTATATGTAGTACAGATAAGAGAGTTAAGTGAGATTAAAAACTCACTTTAAAATAAAAAACAAACCACAGCCTGTGTTGTAGTCCTCTGGAGTTACATACAGGTGTACCTGAGTCTGTAAAAGCTACGGAAAAAGGAGGTAACCAGTGAAATATAAATTATTTAAATAACTGTCTCTCTCAAAAGTAACAGTCCCAAACCAGAGGTTAGCAATCCATCAGTACCTACACAGTTATGCATGTGCACATAGTGATTAAGAATACTGACAAGTCACAACTGTGCTGCATTGAGAAGACAAAAATGTAATTATAACCAAATATAAAACTAGATATAGCATCAATTTAAAAAAAGACACCTGTTCCAAAAGAAGTTGAAGAGACTACACTGGTATGGAGAGTGATTTTATGAAAGAAAGGTTTTGCGAATGCATGATTTTAAGGAGGAAGGAACTGAGTGACAGATGATTTGCAAGCAAGAAATCTCTGTTTCATTAAAGGAATGAAGGCAAGGAGTTGGAGTTAAAGACTACAAGTTAGAGGGGAGGGAATGCAGAGAGAAAGCTTTCAGGAAAATTTTCAGAGCATTCTGAATGCAAGAATGAACCCAACTAAATCCTTGGAGGTGATACATAGGATTTTGAGTTCAAAGTGCTAAAAGACTGGAACAAAAGCAATGGATAGCTTAAAGCTGTGGTCCTCAGCTGAAAAGTCCCTTTTAAGGCAATCCGGATGCTGAAGAAAGGAGGTGTGACTTCATTGCACACTCTGTAGCCCCCTCTCTGGCAAGCTGCAGCCTGTGAGCCCTTAACAGTCTGAAGAGACTTAATCCTTAACCCATCTTTCCTCACTCCAAGAGCCTGAACAGCATGGTACCCATATGCCCTCAACTCCAGTGGTGGGATTATGACTTCTGACCCTCAGTTTTTGGGGTTTCCTAGAAGAGTACTATGGAGGGTCTTGATTGCACTAGTTTTGCAGTGTGACTCAGTAAATGAGTGCAACAAAAAACTGAGAAAGAAGCAACAAGGGAAAAAGATAATAAAAACCGTACTGGGAGGCCACAGGTCAAGGGTACCGCTACAGGAAATACATTTATGTCTTAATTCTGATGCATTACAGTGTCCCTAGCAAGTGTTTTTCTGCCCCACAAGGTAACTGAAATTCAGATTTTTGGTGCAAGATGTGCTGAATGTGATAGTGAATTCACATGGCTCTTGCAAGAAGGTTAATAGAATTATTGGCACCGTGTCTGAAGAGAAATAAAAGGATGTGAGGGAGCTTAAAATTGCCTGGGATTGATTCTGAAATTGATTTGTGGTGAAGGAATTCACATGAGTGAAGAGAATTGTTTAAAAATATTTGGCTCGTGATATATCTGCTATAATGTTACGTTATAAATAAAGCAGATGTTAAAAATAAGGTGTAAGGGCACAAGTAGAAAAGAAGACAGTACACTGCTAAATATAACACACATGCATGCACTGTCTAGGAATGGGAAAAGGGGAAAACAGAACACTGTGATGGCAGGAGATGATTGCTAACCATGCATTGGGGCTAGAGTGGTAGTACATGCCCTTGTTGAGTGTTGGGATGCATTTATCTTGGAATTACTTGGTAAAAATACAGCATAGGACCATGCTAATTTTGTTTCTGTTTAGTTTATTTTTCAAAACACTAGTGATGATAGATTTTAAGCAGTAATGCTGAACAACATCATACCACAGGTATCAAATGAATATTCACTAGATAGAGTAATGAGCATGAGGATGGAAAGACCATGTGAGAGGTTTCCAGTGGATTTCAATTACCTCTACCAAGGGCTACGTGAGCAACAGATAAGTGGTTCAGTTGGGACCAGAGTGTAAATACATGTCCTACCCACCAAACTGGGGTAGGTCCTACCCACCATGCCACTGGGGGGAACTGTTCATTGGCACAAGTTACTTGAACAGACGTTTGTGAAAGGAAGCATGAGGAGATGCGTGAGATTGGACCTAGGTCATTCCTTTGAGATACTGAAGACACTCAACTGTTAAGAGAAGCAAGATCATGTATAAAACAGACCTACAGAGACAACACAGAACTGGACCATGAAGGCATCCATAAATATGACTGGTTATGTAAGCAGCATGCCCTTGGGAAAATAATTTTGCTGTGGATTTTCATGTAGTGCTAAGGAAAAAAAAAAAAACCACCAAGACCATAAAGATCCTATCTTTTATTAATTTGGCTTTCTTGGTTTTGCAGGGAGTTGGTTTGTGGCTTTTTTCATGACTGCTACTTTTAAAAACACCTTGTACACATTGAACAAAAGTTGACAGTATTTTCTTTCTTTAAAAATTTCATTACTCTGTCTTTTTCAATCTGTTCTTTCAAAGAAAGAACATACAAAGAAAACAAAATATGAGGAGAAACAAGAAGTGAGAGAAAAAAGTAATTGATGTATTCCATCTTCTGTCAGAATGACTAGCTTGCATGAGTTAGGAACTTCATTTGAGGGGAAGCCTTTGTGAGGCAATATTTACCTTTCCCTCAAGTTAGTCTTCATCCTACCTTTGTATTGCAAGGACCCTGTTAACGTACTATCATAAAGTGCAGTTAATCCAGAGCACTGTAAAATGCGTACAATTAACAGTCAAATATTTTCTGTATCCATAGCAAAGAAATGTTCTCTCTTAAGAAATTGGTTTTTTTAGACTTGAGGCTTCGGTTTCCAGTAGGTGTACTGCTATGATAGCCACCCTTTCCCTAATCATAGCTGTTGACTCCAGCACCTGATGTCAGCTTCAGAGAAAGGGCACATAATCAGTCTTTGCTTATAGGAAATGTATTTTAAAAAACCCCCGTGGTCTGGACTAGCAATAATATCTCTTCCTCTGTGAAGCTAGGCAGCTAACAATGCTAGAAAGGAATACACAAGAAAATAGGCACTGCCTATCCAACTGAAATGCCATGAAATTTCATCAACTTCCTTTCAGAGTGTGTCTTACAGCAATGACTGGTATTTCACAGCTATACCTGCCTGTAGAGAAAGTAGCTGATTTTAATATTATAAAAATATCTTTGTTGGTGGATAGTGAACAAACACTCACAAACACAGTAACATCTTAGAAATGCTCATAACCTCAAATTTCCTGGCTCACTTAGAGATGATAATAGAAATATTATTTATTTGGGTTGGGTCCTCAGAGAGTATTTCGGAATCGCTGAACCTATTAAGAGACTGGAATAATGAAAATAGGTATATTAGAACCATTAATTAGCACCATTGCTGACAAATACAGCTATGAGTTTTTTAGGCCCGTTACTGGAGATAGGGCAGTATGCATGTGTGACAACCCATCTTTAAATTGCTAAAATGTGATGTTATTTTGCTCCTATTGCTCTCCTCATCTGTCAAGACTCATGCTCTGATTTGGGGGTTTGCTCGGTTGGCCCTGGCTACATAGCCTCTTGCCACGGCCTGTGTCTCTCATGCTTTTGACAAAGAGTCTTGGCTGCTTTATAGAGGCTCATGGGGCAGTAACAGCACAGCAGCATTGTACAGCATCATAGCCTGCAATGCCCTGTGCCACGTACCGCCTTCTGAGAGAGACAGCCAGCCAGCAGCCAGCTTGGTCATCAGCATTCAGACAGGTCAGGCAGGTTTCCTGTAACATCCTGTGCGCCTCATTTCTCCCAGAATGATCCCAATTTTATGTAAAAGAAAATGCCTCTCTGCTGCGTGGAGAGGTCCCCAAGTTGGTTGCATGTTCAAAATATGCACAGCTATTCCTCTCAAATGCAGCAGATGTCAAAGTGGCATGAACATAGCCAGCAACACAAGATGGGCTGGATAACTGGGGTTTTATGACAGGATGGTAAGTGATAAATTAGTTAGCAGTGTTAGAGTGTAAATGGTAATGGGAATAATTGGGCTTCACAAATGACATCCTATTTAAATGAACGGGTAAAGTTCATGTTTTTCTTGCTGCTATTGCTGAAATATCCGTGACCTCTAAAGGACATGGTACATAATTTATGTGAATAAAGAAATAATTACTTTAAAATGGCTAATAAAAATATAGAGGGTTTTTTTTAATTACAAAGGTTTGGGTTTTCCTTTATAATCTTAACTAAACACAGATCTAGGCTTCATGGTTAATAATGACATAACTTGTCATAGACTTCAAAGGAGTCAGAAAGATTTTACAAGCTAAGGAGCTAGTATCCTTGATTTCTGTATTTTCTATCTCTTATATGTTTATTTTCTCCAGTCTGCCTTCTCTTTATGAGCAGAAACCTCAGACAGCTAGGCAGTCCCTTCTACAAGTCCATACTTATGCAGACACTCCTTGCTTTATGGTACTTGTTCATTAGCAAACAGCACTATAACAGAGGACTCCTACTGAAAGTAAATTTTGTGGCTGTTATGCATGGTTTACCATTGGCAATAACGAGAAAATACGACTCGCTTTAATTAAACAACAATAAATTAGCAGTGATGATTTACTGAGAATAATTATTCTTTATTAAAAAATGGAGCTTGATATGTGTTGTTCTTTTCATGCATCATCAACTTCTAAGTAGCCAGCCTTACACTTGCATGGTTAGTGTTTGCGTAGTGTTGGCTGTAAGGCTGAAAACAACTGGTGATTAAAAACAGTGTCCGCTACATTTTTGAAGGAGCTAATGGCCCCCTTTGGAGTTGCTAATTGGCAAGTTCTGCAACTCCAGTCTTTTGAGGTACGGTTGCCATGGAAAAATTGCTTTGAAGTTGGCAGTTGTGAATATTTGACCACAATTTTTCCTAGTTTGGAGACTGGATGAAAAGCACTGTCATCTCTCCCACAGGGCAAAAGATATCTGGAGAAACTGTGCAAAATGATTACCCATCAGAGTGGGCAGAACAGTGGCAGATGATGACAAACAAGGTTTTCCCAATGGATTTAATTTTCCTGTCTGTTGTGTGTTTGTTTGGAGTTGTTCCTGTTCCTATTTTGGTTGGTTTGGGGCAGGGTTTTTTGGTCAGTCTTTGATCTGATTAGAAAATTTGTGCATGAATAAAGGTTAATAACTTCCATTAACCTAAGCATTTGTAAAGGAAATGCACTGTCCATCACTGAGAGATAGGTAGATGTTCCTGCAGTACAATATATAAATATATATAAACCCACCTTGGGAAAAGCCATTTTGAGAATTCACATCATCTATATTGGAAAAGATGCAGACCACCTTGTTCCAGTACCACTAAAATGACTGAGAAGTATTTTTGTAAATTGTTTGTTACACCGCAACATCAAGGAAAACAATACATGTTACCCCTTCACGCAATCTTGTGTCACAATTTGTGATCTCCAATGATGCATTAGGTTGCCTACTGCCTGCCTGTCAGATTTTAAAGTAATCTTTTGTTTTAAATCAGTTTGCCAGTTTGCACAAAATTTAAACTGACAGTCATTGACCTTAGCCAATATATGCACTGCATGCAATAAAAACAGACACATGGGTGTTACATACGAAAAAGCAGCTTCTTCTTGTTTTCCTGACTTATTATTTTTTCTCTATTACTCTCATAAAACTATGAAAGATGTGTAGGTATCACTGGACACTGGTCAATTATTCTCAAACATCTTTGCTTATATACCTCAGCTATTTACTTCAGTTTCCTCTAAACAAAGACTACCCATCATGTTAAATTGTGTGTTGATGTGGATACTGGGCATCAATCTGAGCAAAAAGAACCTATTTCATGTTTTGATTTAAACTTAATTTGGAGAAACTGTTTCAAGAGGGATGAATAGTTTACTCTCTGGAGAGACATTTATCCATACATCATAAAAAGATCTTTTCATGGCACACTGACAGAGCAGTTACGATTCTTGTACATGTAGAAGATTAATTTTGAAGAAATCTTTTCCTTAAAATAGTCCCTAACAACGAAAGAAGGATCAAAAAATAAACATGTCTGGATGACATAAATACAATGTGATGATGCACAGGAAGAGCAAGGGACTTTCCTTACACCTCTTGGAAAATGAGTGGGTCTGAGGCTAGGAGGACTATATTGAAAATTTGGAATTAGAAGTAAGAAAACTGTAAGTGTTCATAAAAAGTGAAATTTTTAGATAAAATCTGAGAGCTGTCTATTCTTTTCTTGTTTGACGTACACAAGGCTTATTTCTGGGATGAAAACCTAAGTCTTTTTGTCATCAAAAAAAAAGTATTCAAATGACTACAGTGGGGCATGGATTTTAAACATATGCTGGGATTTTGATATCTAAAGAAATTAGTTTGCCTGATAGATTTCACTGTCTTTATTAGTCACAGTGAACTATGGTTTAAGATACCACAATCCACTTTATTTATATTTTAATGTATAATTCTCCCCACAAAGTGCTTGCTTTCTATGCTAAAATAATTGGGTTTTTTCTTTTCTTTTATGTCATAGAAATAACCCTTAGGTGACTTTGTGGCTAATGAATAATAGTGACTAAAGCCAGGCTTTCCCTGGTCTCCAGTCCTGTTCTACTAGCTGAGTGGTTACATTTATTTTACAGGTTCGGAAAAGTTAGTGTGTTTATAGTCTGTCACAGAGGAGATTTATCTAGAGTACTTTCAATTCAAATAACTCTATAAAGAACAAGTCAACTTTTGTTTTTAAGGCACTGTTGTAAAATGATCTAAAATTGAATCTGAGGTGGTCAGGAACATCAGACCAGAACGTCAGCATGGCATATCAGAGCAAAGAAAAATAAGAGCGTAGGCACTTTTAGTTCGGATGGTAGTAAGGAATAGATGAAAATTTACACTGACCTGATATTGTTTATATATTACATGGGAAAGAATGAGATGACCTATGAAGGAACTAAAGCCTGATCCTAAAGCTTCTGAAATCAAAGCAAAATATTCTCGTCTGTAGGGCAGCAAAGATGGCTGGAAAGGGAAAGATCACACTCCTTGTACTTACAAGTTGAGAACTCTCTTGGGCATGCTTCACATTATCACTCTTTGGCATAGGAAAAGCCAAAACCCACTGGTTTTGCAGACTAGGTGTGGAACACCACTCATTTCTGTGTTTAAGAAAGGGTAAAAGATTGCCAGTGTTGATGGTGAAAGTAGAATGAGCCAGAGAAAAAATATGTTGCTCCACACGAAGCAGATTCAGAGGGAAAACTCACCCTATATTTTAGTCTGACAGTAAATATGCTAGGTTTAGGCTATAAATAAACCAAAGGCGTCATTCCGCTTTACAACTTCTTCATTTGTAAAGCCTGCTCAATATGTCTTTTCTCTACCATATAGAGGGCCATTTCCTCAAATTTCTCACTTATGCCAACGTAAATATTTGTAAACTTTTTTAAAGGAATCTTTTTTTTTTTCTTCCTTTTTTTTTTTTGCTTCAAGCCACTGACTAGGTTTTGAGCACAGAGTATCTCTTGCAGCAGTGTGACAAAATGATAAAGTGCGATGGCACTGTAGGCACAAACAGACAAGGCACAGCAGGATTCTCCGTGTACTTCTGCAGTGTACATCACGCAGTGCTCAGTGCTGCAAAGAAAAGAGCAATATGGATCAGAAAACTAGGCTTTCCTTTCCTTGTCTCCTCTGAGGATATGCATGTATTCTGACAGGTGTTTTTACTAAAATAGGGCCTCATAAAATGCTTTCATTTAAAACTCAATAGAGGTAGACTGGCCTCTCCTCTACTATGTGAAGACAGAGCACTCATCTTGCAGGTCCCTTGCACTTATGCCCAGTGGATTTTAACTTTCCCCTATTCATATTGACAAAACATGATCTGAGCACCGAACTGTTTTGGGAAGGACAACTCCTGTCTCACAAAGCAGAAAAATAAATATATGAAGAAAAATTAAGATTCTTCAAGTGATCGTATCTCTTCAGCATGATGTACAGGGCTAGCTATGGAAGAAGATGTGGGCTCAGCTTACAGGCTCATCTCCAAGGACTGTTCAGTCATTATGGATGATTACAAGCATTCAGAAATGTTGCATGACCAAACCCCATCCCTTTTCCAGGAAATGTCATCATCACTAGGCTACAGAATCACACATATGCTTTCACTCTCATTCTGGAATAAAAAAATATTTAATATTTTTATTTTAAGGAAAAAAACTCTGACATGCAGAACAGGAAATTCCCCACCCTCCTTTAATAAGTGCATGAGGACTGCTGAAGTAGCCAGTACTCGGGTAATTAGATCATTTTCTGTGGTGATGTACATTTGAGGCTATTAAGCAAATCAGGGGATTGAAACTGAGACCCATATACTCTAAATTGCTGTCCTAACCACTGGTAAACGACACCAAGAAAGAAAAAAAAAAAAAGAAAAGAAAAGAAAAAAAAAAAAGAAAGAAGAAAAATATATCATCCTATTTCCTGTTTTTTTTTTAAAAAAAACCTATAGGTTTATAGTCCATATAGGATTATATGCAAAGGATGTGCATGATAAACAAGAAGAGACTCTGACCTGTGAATAGCAGGTAAACCTACTCTCCATCCTGATGTAGGCTCCTCCGCTTTTAATTCCTGTCATGAAGGAAATGGTCCAAATTAAATTCTTGTGTATCCCTTTCCAAGACAAAGCAACTCTCCACAAGCCTAGGAACCATAAGATAACACTTGGGACTGCATGTTTAAAACTTAAGTGTTTCTGCATTCAATGATTTTGTTGCTAAATACCTTTCTTAGTCTAGCTCGATCATGTAATTTTTTCTTCAGTTTTTCACTGCCCTTTTTAATCTCTGTATTTTCTTTCCTACAATAAATCACAGGCTAATCTTACAGGGCTTTTTTCTTTTTTTTTTAATTTAAAGTATATTTGGAGAAAAATATAGTTTTTATCTTCATGACCATTTATATCTTAAAGAGTTACTTAAAATATGAGTATTTCTATGGGCTCGTTTTATTTCAATGAACACATATTGTTCATGTGTATGTAACAGATATACTTGGCTCTGTGCCTGCAATGCATTTTGCACAGCTCTTCTTTCTCTTTCTGAATATACCAACACACAGTTCCACTAAATTCGTTAAGGAATGATAGACAACGTTATTCAAGTGCAATGCCACGAGTGCTTTCAAGACGCAATGTTTACTTTCTTTTTCCAACAGTAATTCAAGGAAAGCTTGTAAGGGGCTGACGAGAATTTAGCGTGCAGGAGAGGGAAGACCTACAAGACATCATAAGTGCTATTGATTTTTCTTAAGTGCCAAAGCTTTTAAAGGGATTCCTGCAAAGACGCATGCTATATGGAACAGGACTCTCGGCTCTGTCAATTTAGCTGGACAGTGAAAGGAAGATACAGACTGGAAAGGCCAAACAAATGGAGAGACCTCTGGGGTTAATAAAAGTGAAGCTAGGTTCCTTCCAAATTGCTTTGTAGGCAATTGGAAAGGCATCACAACCATTCAGCTTCACTTCAGTGGAGCACCTTATGCGGGAGATGTTATCTGTCCCAGTCTTAAACGGTTGCAGAGGGAGGCCGAGATAACTCGTGGGTTAAGTTATGCTTCAAAACTCTTCAGACACTGGGGATATGGCAGTTCGCCAGTCACGTTCATAACCTCAGATCAACATCAACCATATGCATGACAAAAATCTCTCTCGTAGTGCCAAACTCGCAAATAACGTCACAATGCTAAATGATCTGTTTCAACCTTCCACTACATTTGCTGTTCACTTTCTGACAGATTACTGCATGTGACACTCAGCTTACCATAAGGAGTATACTTTCCCAAGGCCAATTGCTGAGCAAGAGATCCATCAAGGCTCCTGAAATGCATTTTCAGAGAGGTTAAAGTGATCTGGTGATGTGCTGAATGTGAAGTGTTTTTCTACTTAGAAAACCAAAGTCCAGAATACAGGAATTTAAAATGAGGCCAGAAAGTTATTTACAATATATTTATTCTTCCTATATAGGCAATGGCATGTTTTGAGGCTTTCGGCGAACGTTTTGACAATTTGAAATGAAGTATCAATAAATTAAGCTGAACCAGTTCAAAACACTTACTGACCTTTTAACTTCTCATGGGGAAAATACCGATCAGATATCAAAGCTGAAAATCTGAGTATTTTGTTCCAAACAATTTACAGGGAGGTTAAAGAGATGCAGCAGCAGCCTAGAAACATGGTGCTTACGTAACCTACAAAAAAATTCTTCATCAGTTGAAAACAAGCCCAGATTTTTGCCTCAAGCATGCTTTAATCTGTATAAGAAAAATAATTTCTATTTTGGTTTTGCATAGAATTACAGCACTACAGAAAGAGATATTAGGTGTGTATAAATATACCTTTCTTAACCTCTGAGGTTTTGGGGAAGATTTGCATGTAAAGTGAAATTGGGTATTTTCAATAAACCAGTAAACACCAGGAACTCTCACATTACCTGCTTTCATTTTGGTTTTGGGTAATGAGCAAAATGGAAAAAAAAATCAGCAGTAAAGTTTTCCAGTAAAAGCTAAATAAGGGAAGCTATGCTTAGGCTAAAGAGACAGTTTTCCACCTGGATTTTTCCTCTTAGCAGGTATGGCGTATTGCGGGAGCCATTCCTGAAGTCTTTGAACTAGGAAGGCTGCATGAACTCTCCTAGGCTGATGAAGGGCCATGTACCTAATTCTTGGTACCTAATGCACGTAACAATGAGGAGCAAGATATCTGAAACCATCAAGGTACCATGGAACAAGTAACATATAAACACCAGGTCATGGAGCTGGACAGGCTGCACACAGTGAAGTGCAAGATGAGAACAACAACAGCACATATCCAGTAATAAAGGTAAAGGAGGAGGTAAAAGAAATGTTTCTATCCTGGAGTAAACATTGTGACATGTGAAATTCCTGCTGCTTTTTTTTTTTCCTGATTAAATCTTATGCAGTTAAAAAATGTCCTGAGGGAAAAAAATTTAAAAGAGACTTCCACCTTTCAGACAGATCTATTAATAAATAACCTGAATGACATTACAAATGTTTTTTATTCTCATATATAGAGTAAGGAACAGTCTTCAGCTGAGAGAAAAAAAGAAAAACTTACAAAGAAAAGCTGCTCTAAGATTCTGCAAACCAAAATAAGCCTGAAATTCTAATATGACAAACTATGTTTAACTTGGTCTAGTTTGTTTGGTTTTTTTTTTCAGTAAAAGCTTTCCCAACAAAATGAAAACGCCATTGTTAACATCCTCTGAATTATGGAAGAGTGCATACACATATACTTGTACACTTCCCATCTTGGATCTTTCCAATTATCTCAGCTGTATTTTGGCTTTTTGACACACCTACCTTATTTTTCATGGGGAAAAAATAAAGAAATTATTATTAAGAAGGGTTCAATAGAAAGGAGTGCCAATCAAAATGTAACATATTGAAAAGGTCAAATATTCCCCGTTAATACATTCAGAGTCAGAGCTCTCTTTGTTCTTCAGTTTCTTCAATGTTACAATTAATTCAATTAAACTAACTTTAAAGCTAAGAAGCGTTGTCATAGATCATAACCTTTAGAAATGTCTGCATTCTCTCTTACACATTTACCTTAGTTAGCATATTTTAATGATATCTCAAGGAAGAACTGTGTTAAGTGTTCCTGGCTACTAAAAAAAAGTAAAATTAATAAATAAGGCAGCTGTCAAAAGCATATAGAAAGATTTAAAGGTACTGTATTTAAAGATCAATACCCATCCATACAGTAAACTGGACACAGAAAGATAGAGTGATAGGAAAAAATAGAGTAATGGAAAAAAAATTACTTACAGTGAAATTCTTAAATATGTCTCACATCAGCACCCCTCTGCACTCTCTCTCTCTCAGGCCATATATGGGATGAAGGTGAGCACAGTATGAAAAAAAAAGAGGATGAAGCATATACTTGAGACTTTGGGTGACTCATATCTGACAAGCTGACCAGCTAACTTCCTAACATTAGTCTGGGTGATCTTCTTCCAAAACACTGGAGGTAAATAAATTTGGGCAATTCCATCATTCTGGACAATGCTGGCATGGAAAAGTTGTATGACAAATGGCACGTCAAAGAGAATAGAATACACTGTTCCGAAGGCAACACGCCTATTCTAGTCCTTTTACCCTTATCTAGGTATCTCAGAAGATGCTAATGTCGTTGCCATCTAATCTGCGCAGTGCTATTTACTAAGCTGTGATCTTTAAGACGAACTTCATATTCTTTTCCCTTTCCGGTCTTATAGAAGGCAACTGCTTCAGGTATAGGTCTCTTGCCTCGTCCACAGATGAACTCTTGTAACTCTTACATGCTTAGACTGTTTGCAGGGCAAACTCCTCTGAACATACCACTGCCCTTAAACGAAAGGGTTTACCTCCAGGTGATTGAACTCAAGGGAAAAACAAACCAGTTGCTGGCAAACAATATTTGAAGAGAATCCCGTCCCATACTTCATAGAATCATAGAATCATAGAAGGTTTCGGG
>BOSO01026622.1:0-39223 GCA_018403395.1 Gorsachius goisagi
GCCCCTGGAGTTTCAGCCAGGGTCAAACCACCACACTCCCATACATTTTCTAGTTGTTAAAGCACCATCCAAGATATGTACCTTAAACTGATCGCCAAAAGAAAGGAATAAGATTAAAGTGGACTCCGAGATCTGTACAAAATTGGTTGCTTTTAACTCTCAGGATGAGTCTGATACCACAGAAAAAGACGCTTACGTGCAAGTCCACTTGAAATCTCCCATCAGTTGTAACAGGAAATTGTGCAATGGGACAGCCCGAGTTCGGCACACGTTACGAATTTGTGTGTGTTACGGCCTTGAACATGAGACCAAATGCTTTTGTTAACGAACCAAAGTGCCGCCACATGAGAGCCACAAGATCTCACCTATAGCAATTTTATTTCTCCAGAAGCACAGAACAGGCCGCGCACTACCGAAACACCCCACTCCTCCAAACCCCAAACATTAAGTTGGTCAGTTACGCAAATACCAGTTATTTAAAAAAATGGGATGAGGAAGCAGCTATTCAGGAAACTTAAATGGAGATACCAAGGACCACAGAAAAGAGAAGAACCAGAGATAAATTCTCTGATGCGACGTGCTTTGAGACGTTACGGTTATCAGCCACCGCTTCCTGGGAGCCTCGCACACTGCAGTTACGACTAACTTCTGTATTTCGTCCCTTGTGTTCCCAGCACTGAAACACTCTTACAGGATGATGCTGCCGATACAGCATGTGTCACCCAATATCAGCACGTATCACACATTCCTTATCATCAGCCATATTCCAACATAATGTTCACTGCCGCAGTTTTGTTCTCATCAATTTGTATTTACACTATTGAATAAATCAACATTTTAAACGAGCGTGAGAAGTCACAGTTGCTGCTTGAAGTACGTAACATTTGACTCAAGACTATCTTCTAGTGGAAAGAAATAGAAATAGTGTAAAAGAAATGTTTTTTTTCCAACCAGAGGATGCCTCAGGCCTGCATCTAAACCGGGGAGCTCTAGTTGCGGCCCAGCCGCCTCCCACCGCGTCAGGTGTTGATGCCAGGGTCCTAAGGAAGGCCCCGGGCACTGGCACCTCGTGCTAAGCAAACAGGCAGGGTGCTGAGGCACGTTCCACTGCAGGCTGAGCTAACCTACCAACCTGTGCGCTATTCCTCAGTAATTTCTCATTTTTTCCAATGTTTTAGTCTAAGCCCAACCATTCCATTTTTCTTACAAAACCAGATACAACAGCATGAAGTATTTTTTACTGTTAATATTTCATTTCTGATAAGAAGAAAGGCATCTTCTAGCTACAGTGTACCTCATTATCACTGAATTACCAAGAACTGGAACAGACAAGATTACGTTTAAGCCGCTCACAGGGATGCCAGAAGCTTGGAGAGTAACAGCACTCAAGTTACCATCAACATGCATGCAACCCAAATTGGCAGAGACTGGGCAAGCCGCGCTGTAATACACCGGCACAGCTACAGGTGCCTCCTCCCATCAATTGCTTTTCCATTTAGGGAGGTTGTAAGGCTTATGGTGCTCAGGCACCAGCGTCCTTTTGTTGCTCTAAGCATCCTAATGGAATTCAAACTCTGCCCAGCAGTTTTGTGTTGGTTTCTGCACCGCTCCTACTGTCGGGAGACACAATTACCACAGTTTCAAAATCCTGCTGCAGGATTAATAGTGAAGACTCTGTGACAGGAGGGGCCCAGAAGCTTGGAGAGTACCCAGCCGAGGAACCAGACACGGCTGCAGAGCTTTCTGAGCAAAAGCACCATCTCTGCCTGACCAACTGCATCAAGGCTAGTCCCTTTCTCTCCCACAGCCCCCTTACGTGCCACGCCATGTATACCACACCAGCCTCTGCCATCTTAATACATGACACACCACCTGCTATATGACATCTACACTCCAGCATCACCATGCGAGAATCCCAAAGGTGCTTCTCTTTAGAACAGTTTTGATGTCAGATTTCCAGTAGGTTTAATACCACACATAACGAGCTTCCTGTCTGCTTGCCCCAAACTTGCCTAACACAGACCTTTACAAGTCTCAAATGCAACCCTTGGCTCCAGCGCCTGGAATTCAGGAGCTGCGAGGTGCTACAAGGGAGGGAATAAGCATCACTGAACTTTCATACACTATCGACAACTGAATAAAAATCGGAAGACAGATTGGAAGAAAACTTGTTTCTTTGTGGCTTTTTTTTTTTCCTTAATGGAGAAAGCTCTATGAAATAACCTCCCACTCCACCATCTGCTGTCTGTCTCCTGGCAGGCAGGCAAGCATAGCGTTGCCACCAGGCTCCAACCAAGTTAGAAAAGCCACACACATCAGCGTCCACTCACAGATTTCAGCTCTGAAGAGTAAAAAGACCTTCCTTTTTTTTTTTTTCCACCCCCAGCTGGGAGACAAATAGCCCTCACTGAACCCTGCAGTTCACAGCTTAAAGAGGCTCTATATCAAAGCATACAAAGCACAAGACATAGGCACTTCTACAGCCACGCTGACACATACAGGCAAGACTTGAAAAACATACACTCACCTTTTATTGAAGGGTTCACCACTGCGTGCTGGTCAGTTGAACTCTCCTACAGCTTTCCTCTCACCAGCTCCCACCCAGCTACTAAAGAAGAGGTCACAGCAGATCTTCTCATCAAGCAGGCAGCTGCCAGGTGGCCCAAATCAGGTGAGCAGCCTCACCGCCAAAAACCTGGAGAAAATCAACTCACCTGGCCACTACCTATAGCAAAGCCATCTTAAAGCTGACCTGGCTTGCACTCAGGAGCTTTGTTGATGTGATCAGGGAGGTAAGGAAGGCTGCTGGAGCACAACAAAAAGAAGTTGCCTTGTAAAATGGCTCCTGTTGCACCAGAGATCCATTTGTGGATGCCTCTTCTCATTACAGACATTGTAACAGCAAAATAATTTCCATGATACGTTGTGCCCCCAGCCCCGTGGGGAGCAATGCTGGCAAGCCCATTTCAGATAAAGAAATGTTTTCCAGCCTGTTCATCTCTAAGGGTGTGTGGAAGACCGCCCATAGGCTTAAATTCGCTTAACCAAGACAGACACGTTAAAAGAGAAATATTTTAGGGATCTGCAAACTTACAAAGGTCAACAGTCTGCTTAAGGACCTTCAGTGCTGAAGGCTTCTGTGATAACTTCCTCAGCTGCCAGGCGTTACAAGGCCAAGCATCCCACTCTGGCCTTGGCACCTGAAGTTAAAACAAAGTCATATTCTTCAAAACAGTGATCACGGCTTCAAATGAATATCATTATTTGACACATAAGTAAAGCAGTCTGCATAGCCCCGTATGCAGAAATACTATATTGCTTTTTCATACCATTACATGTAGTGTACGTATGGCTAAATTACAAAGGAGAGAACTCAACTCCCAACAAAAGAAAATCAACAGTAAACAGGCTGAGACAAGGGCTGTATGAGCAAGAGTGCAGAAATTACCAGCTGTGTTTTGCAAATTAGCTTTATGTAGAAGCAAATAGGTGGTAAGTTTCAAAAATACAGTTCACTAACCAGAGCACATCCATGTCTGTTCTGTCACCGCCATGGTTTTGAGGCTGACATCTCAGCTTACCAGTACCCCATAAAAAACATTCTAATATTTAAAGCCTTAAAAGCAGGCCTAGTGCACTACAGCAAAGCACTGGCGGGTCATAACATATGCGGGGGTCTTAAAAAGCGGTAACAACTGTTGTCACCAAAGGTGAGCACAGGAGGGAAAGCTCTGTCATGGAATCGGGTAGTGTGAGAGAAGCTTGCGTGCGTTGCTTGTTGCAGGTGGAATTAAACACATTCAAGTGTTAAACAAAACTGGGCATGGGAACAACAAATGTTTCTGTTCTGAAACCTGACGTTGAAGACCCAAAGTCAGTTGTCGGTGTAATAAAACACAATCACCTCCTTTTCCCTCTAGCTGACTTTAATAGTTAAAAATCAAATCTGTGCAGAGTGTACTTTATTTGTTCACATTACCTATTTGTGGTTAAAAACCACTTCATCTGACAGTTTAAAAGCATTCTTTTAAAACAAAAGAATTAAACATAGCTTCTGCTGAAAAATCTGCAAGTTACATGGATGCAATATACAGGAGTATAAAAAAATCAACGGTATTCTACAGAAAATATTCTCAAAACAGCAAACAAAGATTAGGCATGTAGGCATGATCCTGAACCGAACAAATGTGAATTAAAAAACAGCTAACAAAATTTTAAAAAAAATCCTGAATATCTGTATAAAAGAAGCGAGGATTCAAAGTGCAGGTGCTCCAGTTTTCATTTTAACATATTATTCAGTAAGTTGATACAGGATACTATTCATTTTATATAAAGTGACAGTGTTCTCAGTAAGACTTACACATTCAGTTACATTATCTTGCAGATTTGTTTCATTACTGCTACTTTACACTGTTGTAAATGAAGACTTATGCAATACAGGTTCTTACTTTCTTAATCTAACAAGGATATAATAGGTTGGTGGTAAAGGTTAGTTTTAAGAGCTAAGCTATATGCGCTGTAGATCCAGCCTTAGAAGTGTATATATATATATATATAATTTTTTTTTAAACTTTTAAAAACAGCTTTCAATTTTTAAAAAGAGACTCTACCAATCTGTTCCGGGGCCCGCATACGCTGCCGTCGGAGCACCCCAGCAAAGCTTCCAAGTCCCCCGGTTAGGAGCACAGCTCCAGGCAGGGTCACACTGGAGATCTTCCTCAGTGGCTGCCGTGGGGTGAGGGCTTTTCCCTCTGCTGGGTTTGGTGCAGCAAGGGGCCGCTGAACCCAGGGGAAGGGCAATGGGCTCTGCCTTCTGCCAGAGCAGAAACCATCACCTTGAGCCACATTTGCCTGATGTGCCAGCCAGGCTTGGGACGGACTTCTCGCTTTTATCGGAGCGTACCAGTCTCAAGCAGAGGAAGTTAGGAGCCAGGCAGGTGTCACTGAAGTGATCTTTCATATATTCAAGAAAATAAAATTGAAGCATATGTTAAAACTCATTATCCTCCTTGAAAATAAAAGGTATATGAAATAAAATTATCCTTCAGCGATGTTGCCTGGAACTGAATTTCACCTGAGGTCCTGTTCAGGTTGACAGTGTCCCTTTACTTTTTAGGTACTTCCCATTTTGTTCATTTTTTTTCCCCCCAAGAACTGGATCTCTTTATATGTCTATTTTAAAAATGCACATATATATTGGCATTAGGTTTACGTTTAGAAATTAAGAACTAATCTTTACCATTTTATATTAACAGCAAGGTTAATAATACACACACTTCACTGACAACTGTTATATTTTTTCTGTATTTTGAATAAAATTTGCATTTGTGTAACATTTCCCACAGAAAGAGTGATTATACTTCAAGATAGTTAAGTTTGCACCCCAACATTTTCACATTAGTGAAAACAGTCATGTTTTGAAAATACCAGGGCCTGTGCCAGGTACTAATAAATACAGAATAAAAAAAATAAATAAAAAACCCGACTGCCTTTTATCCCGACATAGTCGAGATTTCATAGTCAATGGCCGAGGTTATTGGTTTACCCATCATCCTTATGTTTTTAGCATTAGTAATCCTAGCCATCATGGACACAGGCTTGTCAAAGTACCTAACCAGGGCTGGCTCAGTCAAAAGGGAGGCTAAAAATTGTTCAAAGGTAATGGCCCAGTCTCTGTCAATGCTAGTGCTCCTACGAAGAGAAGTGGTGTGGTTGCTCCGTACCAAAACGGTGTCTTCACCGATGTCCTCGCAGTGCAGCTTTTCTTCTTCATGTGAACCTGCACTCAGTACCGAGTAGGAGGACATCGAACTATCATCTTTTGTGTCATCATCAGAAATGAGCATGGAAGAACAGGCTCCGTTGTCCCTGGGAGAAGAGTCTTCAAGCTTAATGTCTTCCATCTGCATGCCCAGGGTGCTGTCGGTGCAAACGGCCTCCTCGTCGGTGGTGAGGAGGCTGCCTTGGAAGGGTTTGTGCTGTTCGAGGGGGTACTGCTGGTGCTCTTTCTTCTGAAACAGCTCACTCTGAATAGTTTTGCTGCAGTTGTTACTGCTGCTCTCTGTCTCTTTTGTGGGCTGCACGCTGAAGAGCTTACCCACCTCACCTATCTCCAAAAGCAAGCTTGTCACAGCAGCGGTAGCGTGGTACAGATCTTGTTCGTTGGGGTCTTCACTGAACATATTGTACATTGTCTTGCACAGTTCAATGAACTGTCCCTAAACACAGAGGGAGGAATCATTAATGAAAGAGAAGGAAATAAATCGGGCTGAGATCTACTAAATCAGTTTAAAAAGTCTGGAATGGAGGTAAGACACAATAGTTTATGTGATTAAACCGAAATTGGAAATACCCTAGGTGCAATCTAGAGAGCATTTTCTATGACTGGGCAGCCAGATGCGTTGCCCCTCTAAAAGCTATTTAGAATGAACTGTTGGATGTTGCTTCCAACACATTCTCTGCAGCCACAGGAGGGCAACAGAGAGTGAGCAGTGAGACACCTGGCATTCATTTTGGTGGACTTTCTTCTAGGAATGATGCTGAGTATAACTAGGGGTCTGATAAAACTAATGAGAAGTAATGAAAAATGAAGTTAGAGACCTGCAGCACTCTTTTAATTGACAGTGGTAACTTAGTTGGATGTGAGCCTTTCGGAATGCAAAACTCATGAATTAAACAGGAAGGAGATTTGCTTAGGGCTACCTTAAGTAAGAAGCATTGTTCTACAGGGAATAAACCTTCCCTACACGCCCTGGAGGAAAGAGCTGTCCCAATGGGTCTGCTCCTCCATAGCAGCTATGGATCTAAGGGGAAAGAGACTGACAGTATAAATTACAAAACAAAAAATGCTTCCTTCAGGTAACGTCTATTGGATGTTATGAGCTAGTTGGTGATAGTCAGTGTCATATCACTCTTTGTCTAGAGATCAAAATATGTTATCATTCCTGTATGTGTGTATCTCATTTTTAGGATGTTTTGGGAGCTGAAAGACAGTTACAGTACATTGAAAACTAACTTATGTAATCAGCTGACTTATGCTCTGGTAAAAAGTGTCTGTCTCAAAATCTTTATCCGGTGCTAATGTATTAAATATTTATAGGTATGTGAAGAAAGTTGAAAGTTAATGAAAAATAAGTAAGAGTCAGCAGAAGTACCTGATTCAGTTTGGGCAAGTCCTTTGTGTTTTTTGCTTTGGATTTATTCTCTTGGCTCCACATTCTCAGATAATTTCGATTCTCTTGTGAGCTCTTCTTGCCTATTGTCAACGAATTACCCAGAGATGCAGGGGAAGTCCATGAAGAAACCTTAAATTAATACTTTTCTTTCCATTTTCAAAAGGAGCATCTTTACAAGAAATGCAAGATGTAATTCAAATGCAGCCACCATACATACCTTTGTCTGTTTTCAGACTCACTGTAACAAACCCATCATCTACTCCGTGTTTGTTCCTGCTGTCTAGGCCAACAACTAGGAAGCGGAGGGGTGGGGGGAGACAGAGATCAGTGTGGTTTTACATACATCCATACTTTTCATGTGCACAGTGCAAAATAAAGAAAATGTTACACTGCAGAAAATGCACAGTAAAAAAGGATAGGACTAAAATATGATTTTTGCTTATTCTTAAATCTGTTGACAAATTCCATATAATTAATAATATCAATACTAAGAAAACCATCTCAGATTTTGTTTGTGTAGTACAATGATTAGCCTGTGTTACCACAACACAAACAGCTTCTAGCATGATGTATGTTTGGTGATTATGTTAGTGTATCTTCTATTGCCTATCAGGACTTAAAATTGTCATCCCTAGTCTACTAATTTTTATCTGTATTTTCAGACAACCTTTCTTCCCCCTGTAATCTGAAGGATGGGCAATGTTTTTCTTGAATCAGAGAGAAATTTAACATCAAATATCTCAAGAAAGAGAATGCCATTTAAGACAACAGCGATGAGTCCCAGGTTCTCATTAGGGCACAAAAAGATTTCAAACAGCTGAACCACATTTTGATATATCTTTCGGCTTCAGGTTTTTGAGAGTATTTTAAGTTCTGATCCAAATGTATCTTGAAAGCCAATATATTTATTCTCATTCTCCATCAAGGCATATATGCTGCATTATCGCAAAATTACTTCTATGGCAACACACTGATGACATTATTCAGTACTTTTGCAATGCACAATCCAGGAGAGTTCTTAGCGTACACATGCCTGAACCTCTAAGGATATCAAAATATATACAAAGACTACATACTTCTTTTTACAGTGAATACTTCACTTACAAAGTTTAATTCAATAAAAAAGTAGCTTCCTAAAAAGACATGTTGTTTGAAATGCATTACCTCATCTTTTCGTGCCCAAGACAAAAGATGCCTACCGTGTGTACATTCTGGTGTGATGTCTTCAAAAAAGTACTGAGTAGCTTCAAAAGCAGAGTCTGGCTCTTCTTGCTCAGGGGACGGATCTAAGCAATATAATAAAATTCTTTCATTAAAAATTCTACCCTTTAATTAAAAACTAGAACATATTTCCATTGATACGTTTAGAAAGTCAGTTTCTAGAAGTAAAAGTATGAGGATGTGATGGGTTAGGAATCACCTCTTTTCAGCTCACAGGAGAGAACAACTGGACCTGTACCATCTCCTCCCCGATATCCAATACTGACTAACAAGTAGCTGATTGCCTTCAGAGGCTGGCTTGCCCATCTTCCCATGTCTACTTCCATTACTTTCTTCTGTGCAGCTCAGCACATCCTAAGCAGGGTATGAATCCTTTCCTTGCTTAGAACAGTCTGTCACAATTTGGTACAAGCTTACCAGTCCCCAAATACCAGAAACAGCATTCTTAAACATGAATCTCTTCTGCTATAGTTCAGTAAAGTTTTGGGTTTTTTCCAGTTAAATTGGTGAATCACTCAAGCCTACCTCCAGCAAAGCCAGCTGGGAGCAATCAGGAACACATGTTGAAAGTACGTGAAGGTGAATGTCCTCTCAAAGCTTTTAAGTATCTTTGCCAGGGGATGTAAACATGCATGAGAATTAAACTACCCAAACAGTTGCAACACACCTAAATCGCAGATTTGGTGGGGACAACGATAGGTTGCTTATGGCACACGTGTGACAAGCCAGAGAGGATGTAGTTCTAGGACATAATTTTCTTCAGGGGCAAAACTGTTTTGAGATGTTTCCATCCCCTCTCCACCCTAAACTGCCTTTCTCACTTAGTAGAGCCCAGCAGTTTGTACAGCTCCCTGGAAAACATATCCATAAAACAACCTGAAGCTTCCCTCTGCAAACACTTGTATGAGCCCAGAGATGAAACCAAGAAGAAAGTCTGGGAACAGAAACAAGTAGCCAGGGCACGCAGGAACACTGCAAGCTAGCTTCACTGTTAAATAAAGTGCATTACGGTAACAAATGCTGAAGAAATCTGTATTTGTTATGCGCAGGGGAGGTCACCGGTTGGTGCCAGCTAAACAGGCAAGAGACACACATAAATGGCCTGTTTGTGGCTGCAGCAATAGAGGGCTGCATGGGTGCTTTCAGACTTTCCAAATCCATGTCTGGTTATGGCAGAAGCTCTCTTATTTTACTACTGCATAAACAGCTACAATAATTCCCACAGATTAATTTTTAATTGGGAAAGCTAGTCATAAACAACTCTGCTCCAAATTTGTGTTCCCAACAAGACAACAGCTATTGTAACATGATTTACTTACCAGGCAAAACATGCATTTTATACAGGAGCTTCAGCTTCTCTGTAAGATCCCCATGGCATGCCGCACCTAAACAGCATTATATACTGGATGTTAATATTCAGCATTCAATGACGTTCTATTTATTATTGCTACAACATTTCATTTCAGAAGCTGCTACATTCACTCTGGGCAGCACTGTACTCCCTTTACAGCCTGAGATCATAAGGCAGTCACTTGACTTCTAAGATCATACAGTCTGCAGTAGAAATAGCAAGGGAACACAAACCACCTTGCCCTGAATTTTGTACTTCAACCTTGGGTCCTTCATTAAATGTCTATTTTATAATGCTCAAAAATAATCTGTGATCATCACATTATCACTCAGAAAGGCCTCCAGCTGAATGTTAAGACGACCTTTTTGTGTGAACTTCAAACTTTCTGATCTGAGGACCCAATAATAAAACATCACATGATTTAGAACTATAAGATACTTACCAAAAAAGAGAGAGAGAAATTCAAGTAAACAGCATTTATTAGAGCTTAGACACAGGCTAAACTGATGTTCAGGCAATACTTTCTACTGATTTATCCACCTCAATCCCTATTCCTTTCCAGTCAAAACTACAATTAGCTGTGTGAAAACCAAGTGGTCTATTGCAGCCCCTTCTTCCAATTAATTAAATAGATATTAGTTAATTTTAAAGTACTGGAATAACTGATAATCAGACTTCTTCATAAAACTTGCTTGTTATGACATGTAATTCACAAATAAATGAATGAACCTTCATTAATTAGGTTATGCAGAGATTTATTTTACCTTACAGGCTACCATGCCAACTTACCTCTGCTATGCAAACTGCAAAGCGTGGTTTGGCAAATACTAACAACCACAGTCTACTGTAAAGCTTAAGACTACAATAAATACAGATGTTAGGCCAAAGAATTGAGTACCTCTACATTAGCCATTTTGCTTTCAACTTGGTCCTTTTTAAGCACCTTCTGTTCCTACCTGGTGTACCACACCATGCTGATAATGCTTTCTCTTCTGGTGAAACTATGTCTTAGGTTATGCACCCAGGTGCCACATGAAGCACCTCGCTGCGAAAGGCAACATGAAATAACCAGAGCACAGGCTGCAGTTCTGCATCTTCCAGCAACGGCTAGGGATGCATTCACCAAAATAGGCTTCAGGGCACAGGATATCTGGTGACACATGTAGGCTTGTTCCTCTCCCTGTACCCAGATGCAAAGAGAACTGAGAAAGCTCAACTGCTACTGCTTTTTGCCTGAGATGAATCTGTGTGTGCTTCCTAAAGCCAGGTCCTTTTCCTCCTCAAAACATACATGAATGAAGACAACACAATGCAGGACAAGTCTACCAAAGATGTTATCTGGACTCTCTCAGAGACATTCCTCTGGGTCTTCCCTGGGAGAGGTCAGCAAGTTTTACAAAGGGAAGAACAGCCTTCTGGAAATTTGCAGGAACTGCCTGACAGTTAGCGGCCATAGGATACCCACAATCTGACGACTGATGCTGTATTAAACAATGAAAAATTAGGCTACATTCATAAGGACAACGGAAGAGGAACGGACCTCTTGTAGATGGTGCCCCTATTATGGAGAGTTAGAGGAGACCTTTGTATGGGTGGATACCTCAGCTCACGTCACCATTTTGACCTACACGCTGCAGTACAGGGATAATTTCATAGAAGAGCCCAGAGAATTCAGTGGCCTCCTGCACGGCTCCTGCAACCTCAAACAGCAAAGCAGGTGGCCTTGCTGAGGGCCTGTGAACAGCACTGGGGAGGGGTAAGACCATTCTTAGGCCCAACCAGAAATAATTCCTTCCTGGCACTCTGGAGTCACAGGTCTTAAAGCCTTCAACAAGCCTTGTCTTTTTGCAGTACGAGCCTCAGATGATGCATCACCAGCTTTTATTCAGAAGTTTTAAATTTATTTGGTGGTGAGAGAAGAAACTGTGCTTAGAAGAGAGCACGACTATACCCCTTGAATCCTTCTACCTGAAACAGCAACTGTGAAAGTTTTCACCTTCACACTGCAGCCAATGTCCTGACACACAGCTGCTCTTACCCCTTTCAGGGCTTGACCACCACACCCCTTTTCATGGCATGACTAGGAACAGCCTTCACCAAACCCCCTTTCTGACTGTTCTCCTTCTGTCAACACTATGCAGGTGTCAAGTTTTTTTGGGGCATAATGTCATATGTGCAGAGTTTTCCCCGTCTCCTTTGAGGCCATTAACAAAGTAATTACACAGGTTAGAACTTTATTCTGTTAATGTAAAACTTAGTAGCAACATGAAAGTGCTGGCCTCAGTTGCCCCTCTCTTGAACACAGGTGGAGGGGTGTGGAGTCTTTGTACACCATTTAGCTCCCTGAAAGGATCAGAGGAGTGGTGAGGTTAACACTGCTTTCTGAACATCCTCCTGAAACCTGTGCTTGTAGAAAAGCTGTTTCAGAAAAATAAAATATGCTCAGGTATCACTTGAGAGACAGTTTTCATGGTGCTGACTTACGCACGAGGCTGTGGCGAGCGCTGCAGTCACCAGCACTCACTGGAGAGGTGGAAAAGCTGCATGCTCCAAGAAGGGGGAGTATTGCAAAAACACAATGAGAGGCAGGAGACCGCTTTGAGTCTATGTAGAAATCTCTCTAGCTTACTGGGATCCTGAGTCAACAACTGACATGCTATAACCCAGTGTGGTATAGGGGTGCAGGTGAGCTTCTTCACGAGTGAATATCCCAAACAGCTCATAACCAAGGCTGACAACCCTTTCTGAGCAGCACAACTCCTGGAGCAAAGTAATCAAGATCACCCCTTTATTTGAACTTGCAGTGACACAACACAAAGTAAATGTACAGAAGAATATGCCAGGTTATTTCATCTCTGCTCAGATGAGATGCGTCTGAAGTAGGAGGTTCTTGACCTTTTTGCTGCAGGGTCTACGAAAAGGAAATGGAGATTCCCAGTTGCAATTGCAATGCTCTCTTATCCCAAGGATTTCATGCTGACACAGAAGAAAGGGCCATGATCCCATGCTGGGACACACAGCACCCCTTTTTACCTCTTCTTCATGGAGCTCCTAGAAGGAGTCAGCAGCATCAGAGAGGCTTCAGGGGAACAAATCCTTAGGGCTATGTGGAATAAGGACACTGAGAGTTGTGAAACAGAAATGCATCAGGTGCCATGGCTGCTTCAGCCACCAACAAGCACCCTCTGAGATGGGCCATGCCTAGGATGTACTTGAACAGGACGCTTCCTTTAGGAAAGATAGACTTGAGTAACCAGGGCCAGAGTCCAATACTGCTGTTTGGACACAGTAAGAAGAGCAAGGACTGTGCTCACAGGTCACCTCCAGAATGCCCATGCTCTGATCATGCTTTCCGGGACAGCCACAAGGAAAAGGCATCTTTCTCTAACAGAAGATATTCCTCATTTAGGAGATTTTCCTAGCCAAGGCATATTGGTTCGGTGAGGCAGACTGAAGGAACTGTTGTTTGTGGAATTTTTAAAAGTCCTGGGGCATGGTAAAATATGCTCAAATAAATCCCATGTTGTTTTTGTTCACTGTGTTGTCCTTGCTACCATTCATGTGCTGCTTAAACGAAAAAGGCGGTTGGGGGTGTTGACTTTTTAAAAAACAAAACCAAGTTTTCAAGCTATGCCACACTGGACTTAAGTTTCTGAAAAAATGTGGTTCTGCTGACTAAGCAGTTTTGATTGCTTAGCCCATTGAAGATTTTAGTTCAGTCATGTTGGCTTATAGCCACATTTGTGCATTTTATAATAATTTCTGTTCACAGTGTTCAACACTGTTCCTTGTTCTTATTACTCATTATTGGTTCTAAAAAATGCTGTCTCAACCAACAACCAGTTGATCGTTACTAACAGAATCCTGTAAGCAGCAAGGGTAGTTAATCCATGGGTCATGTGTCAAAAGGCCGTTAAGTGTTACCTGGCACACAGTCCCTCAAATACAATTCAGAACTGCATCATAGGAAGCACTGTTTTGATGGTGTGAAGGGGAGGTGTGCAATCAGTTTTACTGTCACATAGCTCTTTTGCACCTGTGAGAGAACAGGTGTTAACCACTGCTGTACAGAGGTTTTAATGCAAGGCTGCATTTGGAGCCCTAACGCTTAAAAATACTGTTACAAACAGTTGCTGAAAGCCAGACTGGGGAAGCTTTTCTCTCTCAAAAAGGACCACAATGTAAAGCTGGAGGAAATGTCAGGTTGCCGGGCAAGCACATGATAGATGGTGAGATGTTGGTGACTTGCAGGGAATAATTCCTGCTCTGTTCAAAAAAGGGGTGGCCGGCTCCTGCCTCATCTTTGCTTCATGTTAATCCTGGGGCTTGCACATTCCCTTTGTTGCAATACTGACTTTCATGTCTTGAAATCTTGCTTCTTCAATACTTGCACAGGCCATAATCTCCATTAACGACAGTTAGCCTGCCTATCTGACCTGCACCTCCACTTTCTCCTTTTCAGGTGACTTCCATCCTGCTCCCTTCTCTTAGTCTGCAGTCTTGGTTATTGATTTCAGAAGTAATATAGGTAGTACCCATCACTGCACATACTGTGAGGTGTGATACCTTCCTCTCACATAGGGATACATATATGCGGGGTGTCGGCTGACTTCTAAAGATAAGCACTTTTATTCAAGGGCAAACAAAACTAGCATCTTCACTCTATCCTTCCCCTGCCCCTTATATGTGCACATAAATTTCTCAAGTCTTCTTCCTGAACAACCAAGGGAGCAAATGCTGCCTCTCTCCCCTTTCCAGAGCAGGTAGCATTAATCAAAGGTATAAATTCACAACTTTCAGGGAAAGTTTAAGGATCAGATAACAAAATGCAGTGTCACTGAGAGAGGAACACTACAGAAGAACATAACAAAAGACTTTCCCAAAGAAAATACTTTGATTAGAAGTAATCACACCATTAAGCACACAAGCTGCAGATTATTTTCGTGTTGAGAGTCAGTGGTCAGACCCTAAGGGATGTGGTGGTCTTTCCCCCAGTGCAATACACCACTGGCTAATGTAGATCCACCTACTGAGACCAGCCTAAACCCCAGTGGGACCTGTTGTCACAGGCATGATAGAATGAACTGAACAGTAGCATGAACAGCTCTTAAAACAAGATGACTTACATAAATTGGTTCATGTCAAACTCAAACTCATTATCTGATAGCTAATATAACACCTGTGTTTCTGAAGGACTGGATTCCCTTTTAGAAACAAACTGCTTTCGTCAGATTATTTTGAGAGAGAGTGCTGTGAATTCTCCTTACTTAGCCCAGAGACGAATTCACGGAAGTTGATGAGCAAGTCTCCATTTTCATCAAGAAGCCTGAATAAGCGCGCAGCTAATACATCTGAATGAGTTCCACATGCCCAAGGGAAGAGGAGAGTGAACATCCCCTTGAACTGCTCAAAGTCAATACGGTACTGCTCCAGGTAAGGCAGGCTGGGATCGTGTCGGTCAATAGCATTGCTGTTTCCTCCCCAGTAGCAGCTAGTCAGATGTTCTGCCTGAACAGAAGGCAAATGCTGTGAGATTGTCATCACCTCTGTAAACAACTCATTGCTATCAATGATAAAAAAAAAAAATCCAAACAACTCATACACACACATCCGTAAAACAACACAAGACTAGCAGATGTATTTCCATCTATCTAGCCCTTGAACTTCTACAAGAGGTTTTTCCTCTAGCCAGGACAAAAAGACATCCCTCTACAAAAAAAGAAGATAAAGCAAAACCTTTTCTGCCTCCCAGGCAGATGAAACACAAAATAACTGTTTTGAACACAGCAGTAAGCAGCTGTGACTTGCATATATACACAGGCTTCTTGTGCTTAGTCACCCCCTTCAACCTCACCACGCAGTGAAGTCAGAAAGGGGACTCTCATGAAATCTTTAATTTCAGAGCACATGAAAATAACTGTTTATTTGAAATATTTTTTGTTGAACTGTATAGTCTCAAAAATACTGTATAAAGTCCACTCTTTCAGTCTTACTGAAGTCAGTGAAAGCTCTGGAGCTGGTTTTGGTGGAATCCAATTCAAAACAATTCAGAAGCTTAGAGAAAGAGATCCTAGCACTGCGCAGTGATCAGCCAGGGTGGACTGACTTGCTCTCACTGGTTCCATGGAAGACTGAAAGAAGGCACTGCAGGATTTGGACAATTGTAAGACCTTACATTACAGATGGGAAGCTGAAAGAAAAGAAATTCTTCATGGTATACCGAAAAATCTCTGTTATAACAAAACAAAGGAAAGTATCTTGTTTTAAGGCACTGTGCATGAAGGTGAAGCTAAAGCATCTTAACTGCTCACCTTTAAATTTGTGGATCTAATGGTATTGCTGTACAATCAACTTTCAAAGACACATCACTGTGATGCTAAATTTCCATGTAATACAGTATACGCTAAAGCATTAACAATGGCCAAAATCAGCTATGGTGATACGGAAGTATTAAACTGAGATAATACAGGTGTTTCTGTGCTAAATTCCAAAACTTGGGTCTGGTAGAGAGAGAGAGACATACGTAAGTTTCTAAAGACTGATCAAAAGCCTCTGTCTATTCAGTTTTTCATTATAATAGTTTTCATCAGTATATTCATTTTTTCCATGGACAAATAATTTATAAGCTTTTAAAAACTGGTTTTTTTTGGTGTATTCAATAATACAGCAGCTAATTCAAATTTGTATTAAGACACCTGATAGTAAATAACTCACAGACAACCTGGTCTTTAGAAAAGACACGGCCCCATATAAAAAATAAACGTGATCTTATCTTCACTTAGCTTTACCTTGAAAAGAGCATACAGTTCCTCCAGTTCATCGATAGTAAAAGAAGTCTCTGTCACAATGGTTCGTACCTTTTGAAACATAACATTAATAGTTACAGATTTGAAATCCATGTCTCACTGAAAGGCTTATTTAAATTTCAGATACTGACTGACCTTAATCTTTGCAAAGAACATTATTTCAGTACTTACCACATTGCGCTTTGTAGTATCCTCAAGGGTTTGGATAACTTTCAGCCTTTGTTTGAATCTCATTTGTTCAATTAAATCTGCTCGGATACTTCCAAATTTCTTAAAAAGAGAAAAAGAAGTACAGGATAGTCTGTGTATTAATATTTTGAATACTTAGCTTGCCTTTAATGTATTTGAGAAATTAATGTAATTATGTGATATACCACAATTGGTATATTTAAAAAAATCTGCTGTTAAGGCATTTTTCTAACATGTGACAAAGTTACAAAGACTTTAAGAATCTATCACTAGATTTTATTTTTCCCAATGACTTGTTTTCATTTAACTTGAAAGGTCTTTGTTAAGTTACAAATCCTCATATTTCAAACCATAATCTCAGTAGTAAGAAATTTCTTGCTTGGAAAAATCGCTATGAATAGATTGTTTCATAACTCCTTCTGCAGGGTTTTGTTTCAGCTTGTCCTGGAATATCTCTTAATTGCTACAGAGAGAGGAGATTTGGACTAACGGGATCTATAACAGCTGAGACAGTACAGGAGTCCTTACATTCCTGAGGATCTGAAACCAAGCATCAAGAATGCAACCTCCATTAGGAAGAAGATTCTCTCAAGTGCCAGTGTCTTATTTTCAGAAGTTTTGTTTTTTTTTTTTCACAATGCATGTAACAGTTTCAGGGAGCTCCTGCATATACCACTGAAGCATCCTAGCGGAAAACCTATTAGGAATAATATCCTATGTTTTCATATGTAGTTGAATGCCTAATCCCTAAGATTTATTTTTGTGAACTATAAGAAGGTTTTTTGCCATCAAGAAAACACTTGTAACATACTTAGAAATGCACAGATGATCAGCAGGAACAATAATGCCAGACATCAAGTATGCCACATATAAACCTAAAAGGGGGCGGCAAGATATGTTTTCATAAAGGACGGATTTATAACTCCAGTGCAAGTGCATCTACATAAGCAGGTCAGTTTGCTAGCACATTCTTGTGTGATCAAATTAACACTAAAGCTGCATTTATCTGTAAAGCGGTGCATCTTGATTGTATACCTTGGGAGTAAAAAGATGTTTCATGTACTTGGAGCATTTTGCAAATAAAGAAGTCTTTCAAAAAAATGGAATCTAGATAAACATCCATGAATATTAAGCACCACTGAGGTCACAAAACCTTGAAAAGAGAGGTCTTTTGTGGCTCTGAGGCCATATCTGTTCCAGTAATCAGGGCTGATTCTCTGTCCTGGAGGCCAAATGAGATGGTCTGTCCACATCCATACAACTAAAACTCATGTACCCTACAGAAAAGGAAAGTTGCATGCAATTACCTTCTGGGAGTGGTCCCTTGCCCATGTTAACTTTCAAATCATACAAGGAATTGTTGGAAGCCTGTCTCTTGTTCTAGGCCAAAACTGTATCAAACCTTTCAACAGCATAGACCTTTTGACTGTCAGTTGTTTAGTTAAAATGGCCAACATCCAGTAGTACTATAAATGTAGCTTAAGTGTTTAAGGCCTATTTTTTTCCAAATTAACTAACACACAAATCAAAGGAGTTAAGCACATAACAGCCCTGAATATCTGAGTCTACACTTCATTGACAGCTAGTGAGCTATGGTTCTGGAGCCCAAGATTTATGAGGAGCGGCTGAGGGCACTGGGGTTGTTCAGCATGGAGAAGAGGAGGCTAAGGGGAGACCTCATCCCCCTCTACAACTGCCTGACAGGAGGGGGGAGTGAGGTGGGGGTCGGTCTCTTCTCCCAAGTAACAAGTGATAGGACAAGAGGAAATGGCCTCAAGTTGTGCCAGGAGAGGTTTAGATTGGATATTGGGGAAAATTTCTTCACCGAAAGGGTTATCAAGCACTGGAATGGGCTTGCCCAGGGAAGTGGTCAAGTCCCCATTTAAAAGATGGGTAGATGAGGTGATTAGGGACAAGTACAGTTGGACTGGATGATCTTAAAGGTCTTTTCCAATCAAATGATTTTTTGATTCTATGATTCTATGCACAGGCTTTTAAAGCTGTAGCAATGATGCATTATTTCAGCCACTTCTATAGTAATTATTATAACACCAGGCTCTGTGGCTTCTGAATTAATTGTAAAATTGAACGAAAAAATAGAGATTTCTTACAAAAAAAGTATTTTCAGTAAATGAAAAAATTACTGGCAGGGTAAAACATACTTGTTGTGTATATTCCCTTATTTCAAGAATGTTTCTCTTTTAAAAGCAGAAAGTCAGTTCAATTTCATCACAGAGAGGGGTACTAATCACTTAATTACCAAAAAATTCGTCTACATCACTTCAGCATTCACCAGGGACTTCTCATATACGTAATCTGACATGAATACCCAAGAGCTGGACAGAATCAGAAAATGATGGAAACTAGCTCTTCATAAAACAATCCAAATATTGTGCTTTTGCCAGTGATATGCCTTCACCAAGTTCTCAGACTCATCACACTCCCATGACAAATATCATATGACAGTCTGCAAGGGACAAGGTTTTCATTCCCCTTGGGGGTGGTGTGTGTGCATTTGAGGTGGGGCAAAGTACTCCAAGAAAAAGCATTTTTTGCAGCTGTAGTTCTTCCTATTTTTTCATAAACAATAAATGTCTAGAAGATTAAGGATCGATGGTTACCCAACAAGAGTACCTTGAACAGCTTAAATTCTAAAAATAGCAAAGATATGTTCGCTTACTTGATATTTCTCTCTTTGTAGCTGCAACAACTGCACACAACTGATTGAGGAACATAAAAATCATTGAGTAACAGATGTCTTGAGGTTTTTTTTTTTATCTTGATAGTTTACTACTGAATTGGGGTTTTTTTGTGTTTTTTTTTTAAATAATCAAATCAACCAATAACAACTCTCCTGAAACTAATTCTCTCTTTGCAACCGATTCCTGCTTTCCTCACAATTCTTCACTCCCCATGCTATTTGTTTTGCCTAATTATACTGGATTACAGCTGGTTATTTATCTAGAAGGATCTATGGGGTTCTGTGCTCCATAAGCCCCAAAAAGACAGACTGGCTCTGCAAGCAGTCAGGTTATTCATCTAAAAGCAGATAAGTCAATGCAAGCTGTCTTCATGATGAGGAAATCAGAAAAACACCAGGGAAACAATTTCATGTAAATGTCCTTCTCCCCATTCTAACATTGTGTGAAGGAGAAGAACCATCCATCTAACTTGATTTAGTTTGCCCTTCAGCATAGAATACACAAAGGACTACTGACTTCCTTGTTAAATAGGTATCATGTTATTAAAGCAAGGAGGTTTTAGGGACATAAGAAGTGCCTCTGGAACAGCTGTCATATTGCCAAGTATGAATCTACATCTTGAACTAAAAATACTAATTTATCCTCCATGTCAATAGAAGGAAAAAAGAAAATTAAGAAGAGTAACTCTTTAGAAGTTATTCTTTCATTTTTATGAAAAATTAAATGTCAGTGTAATCATATTTTAACTGACAGCTTATTTTTAAAATTTAAGGACAATGAAACTGGTTTTCAAACTTTAGGTTTTATGCAGGCTTTACAGATACTAGTTATTACCAACTCCTTTCACTTGAAATTTTTTTAGCTTTGGCGATAATACAGACGCTAGGGGCCCATGGTCATAATCAGCATTTGCTCGAAAAAAAAAAAAAGGTAAAAGAAACAAAGTTCTGCTGCTAATAGAAAGGTCTTCTGAAATCATACAGATTTCACTAATATTTCAGTTTGGAAAAGCAGGAAAAAGCTTAGATGAGAATTAACCTTTTTTGAATTACAAGTTCAGCCTTTTGCTTTTAAGTCACTTTTTGGTTGTGGGCTGCTTTCCTTTCATGCTGCAGGCTTCTGTACACAACAATTCCAACTAAAAGTTTTGGTTAAAAGAAAAAGAAAGACTAACCTCTCTCCCCCGCCCCATTTCAGACTTCTGAGATTAGTATGTATTTCTTTAATGTTCTTTCAGTTCCAAGCAAAGCTGAACTATAGAGTATCAAATTCCTCTGTAAAGCAGAACTACTGTGGGTTGGCAAGTTCCTGTTAAGAAATCCTATCCTACCTCATAGGAAGACCTGATTAGTCTGAAGATATCCACCTCAGGATAAGGCTCTACATCATCACTGAGCAGGGAATGAAGATGAGGAATGGGTGGAAGAGTGCTGTCCTTGTTAGTTACACTGTCCAAATATCTGATGGGGAAAAAAAAGAAATTAGAAACCCAAGATTCATTTGTACCCCCTCGCTTTTGAGGGTTAATAGAATAAGGGTTACATATAGATTAATATTAAATGTAAAAATGATCAAGCCACACTCTACTAATGAACTACATGATTTTTTACATCAGTAATTTGACAAATCCTAACACTGTTTTTTCTCAAAGACCTCTAAGGTAACCCTGGCAATTCATTATACTTATGAAGAAATAGCTCAAATAAGTTGCAAATGACTGTCTTACTGAACAGGTTTGTTGTTTCTGGCTGTTTAAATATGCTAAGGGAATTATGATACCATGGGAACAAGGGGCAGTGTGCTTCAGTCTACATACCCCCCATCCTACTACTGCCCAGCCTCACTGCAAGGGGCTTTCAGGGCTTGTTCTTCCCACCAGTGCAGCTCCTGTAGATCATCTGCCTTCTACCCTGCAGCTGCAGACCACTTAAAAGACTCAGCAAGCACTGGGGCTTACTTCAGAGTAAACACAACCACCACAGTCGTTTTTAATCCTGAAGAAATTAAAACCAGACTTCAGTAAGGCTATAGCAATGAAACTTACTAGGAACAAAACTCCACAGTTTCAGCAGCATCTTGAAAACTAAACACTACTACCAAACACAAGGAAATCAGAGGTTACACTCCAGCAGTATAAGTTTGTATTAAATGACTCAATCCAGTCTATTTATTGGCTGCCCATTTCACTGAAATCTAATCATTCAAGAGGCTACTTAAGTCTTCTGAGTTCTGTTTAGTCCATTCCCAAAACATTTTCCCTTGAGATCAAGGCTTTTTCTTAGCAGTATTTAAAAGGTAGCAGGCAAAAGATGAAGTAACAAAATCTATACAATCAACTAAAATAATCAACCAAAAAAGGTTTCTATAACCAGGTTTGGGAAATTTGTTTGAATGTCTTGAAAAAATAATTTATATCTTGTTGGTCACGCAACATCATTCTAAGATTACCTAAAGAGTACCTTATAGGAGTGAAAAGAGACTATAAGTGTGTAAAAGATTTACATATATTGTACTGGTTTAAATTGAGTATTTTAACACAGAAGAACACAAATCAGAAAAGTAAGCAAAAAGAAAAATAAAATTAAGAGACTTTATTTTCTGTAATAAATACCTTCCCAAGACTGTCATGGCTTCTCCATCATCTTTACAGTTAAGCAGCTTGTCTACATTAGCATCGAGGACAGCGAGTGCTAATTGAAATATCACCTTTATTCCTTCACAGAAGAAACAATCCACAACCACGACTGCACTCTCAAATGGCATTACACTGAGGAACAGGGTGAGGAACCAGGACAGGGAAATGGTGGATATTACACCCAAGTCCTGCATGCAGTCATAAAGCTGTGGAACATAGTCACGAGCCAACTCTTCAAAGACACCCTGATCCACCAATGCTCCTGTTGAAAATAAGTAAGGTTGGATGTCCATTATTTTGGGAGCAACTGACCATATCACCATTTAGGGGAGAAAAATATATATACATATATTCCCTCTATATAAATATAAAGCCTAAGAATATTCTACATGATGCTTACACACACTTTCTCACTTTCAGATAAATAACAGATTCTATTCCACCACTGAGCTGTACATACAAATTGAACTGTAAAATTTTTTTTGTTTTAATTATACACTTCATAAGAGCTAAAAAAGGGTTGATTTGGTCTAGCACCTACAGAAGTTATATGATGGCTTAGTACTTACCATTACTAATTAGAGTAAGACTTCCCAACATCACCTATTGGAGGACGCCAGGGTGACAGTCTGTGTGGGTTTGGATTTATTTCAAAAGAACCCTGTGTTATACACGTCTATGCCATAACATCAGTGTCTTAAGCAGGACAGGAAGAATAATTTCTAAGCCTGAATAAGTATCTCAGACATTTGTGAGCTATACTAAGGACAGGTTCCATGATAAACTGAAGAGCCACTCACTTCCACATACACAAGGAAACTGTCATCTGACAACAGTAGCTTTCAGATACTTGTGCTGTTTCAAATCTGAGGCAAACAGGCACAAAGACTTCTACTGCAATTTGCCGAAGCTCCTGTTTCCACCTTAATTAGATAACTGGATCATCTAAAATTCAAATTTCAGCCTCCCATCTCTTTTTTATTTACTTAGTTTAAGCCCACTGTAGAATGCCATCTAATCCTAAGTAAGTGAAAAACTATTAACTATCACAGTATCTGTTTAGGGAATTGCTTCTATGCTACTGAGTAAGCTGCCTTGCCACTAGCATTCACAGTTCTAACTATGCCACACATGTATCTACACATATGCTTGTGTCAACACAAATAATACGAACCAATTTGGCTAATTTTTGTACTGTCATTTTAGAAAATTTCCCCGTAACGTACCAACAACTCTTGTGTTGTAGTAGTCAGGTAGCATACGCTCACACAGAGCCACCAGCAGCCAGAAAGCTTCCTCCTCTTTTGCATAAAGGAGGAGTACTGAAGTGACAATATTCATAGCCTAAAAGAAAGAGAAATATAAATTGCTAGACCCATTTATTCAGTATCTAGCATGGTAACTGGGCAGGTTAAGTGGTTACTATGGTTAGGAAATTAGCTACATCTCCCCCTGCAGCCCCCAAACTGTTCAAGTGTTTTCCTGTAAAAACAGCAGGCAGTGTTTTCCCAGTGCTCAAAGGAAGGCTTAAGAAAGCCTCAAATAAACCACAAAAAATTGTTAGATTGGTTTTGGGGTTTTTTTTAAGAAAAAAATAAATCAAGATTTTTTTCATAATCAAGGCTCTACTCAGGTCTGAAAGTACCCAGTTACACTGCTACTGATATTCTGCCAATAGGTGCTCTTGAGGAATCTGGGTCTGATGCAGACAAAATGCCTCCTATAGCACTAATGATGGCTGCTCCTTGCATGCCCCATGCTTTCTGCTCCTAGGAAAAGGTCAAGACACAGCACCTGTGAGCTGAGGAAAATGCCTGTAATACTGTCAGTTACAAACAGCCAGAGCATAGTGAAACAAGTGTCTTGCTGTTGCTCACTCTCTCTGTTTGAATGTGTACAGGACAGTTTTTTATGACCTGTTTCACTCCATTTCAAATATCACAGCACTGTACAATGACCTTTGAATTGTTTGCTTACAGCCTTTGACTAGACCTCTGTTAGTCTGAAGAAATTTAGTATTTTGGTACCATTTTCTCCTCAGTGTGCCTCCTAAGGAATTAGCTGCTCATTGCAGATCCCATAACATTTTAAGACTCCAGCTTGAGCATTACCTGTTTGAAACAGCAACAACTAAGGTTTCAACTCAAACTCAGAACAATGTTACAACTCTGTCAAAGCCTATGCTATTCCTTTTTACCTTGTCTACCAAGTATGAAATACTTCAGTGCCTGAATTCTCACTATCACTGGAATCAGCCTTCTAAATGCCATAGGCTAAGTCCTAAGGCTATTAACAGTTACTGTGACAGCTTTAGCAACCAGAATCACAGTGTCTTTCTACTGTTCCTCTGTTAAACAACCTTTACAAAAAGTTATTGTAGCTATTACTCAGCATTATATTTGTTATTAAATAATTTAGGATTGTGTCTGTGAGAATTGCTTGCACTTTCATTTACTTGTGCTGTATCTAGGAGTTCTTAACAGTCAGACATTAATCAGGCTTCCCAATACTCACAAATTCAACTTTCCTTTTTGCAAAAATAGGTATATAAAGGCAAAAAAAGGGCGCAGGTGATAAGTCAAAGTTACATAGCAAGAAAGAATGATTTGGGACCAGAACCTAAAAAATAACCTGGTTCACAGGCATAGAACTCTAAAAGCATGCACTGGTCAGCATTAACTCTACTGATACATGGCTGTGATGCACAGTGGTAAGATATTTTCTAGGGTGCTTTTTTTTTTTCCCTTTTGTTTTGTTTGAATGACTGAATGGCATCATTGAAAAAAAGTAAAGGAGATTCTGGATGGTTATTACAACTAATACATTGAATAAGCAGGTAAAAATTTAAGGCCAAACAATTAAAGGGTTTTTTTCTCCTGCTTAAAAGGAAAGATCCTTTTTTCAGGGTCCATTTGTCATTTTCTGTAGATGCACTTCAGGACAGCTCTGTTGGTATCCTCTGTCCAGTCTCTAATTTATGGGCAGAAAATATGCTTACAGAAAACTATGCACATCTCAGCATGCACTGCTAATACTTCTGCTGGAGTACGTCCTTGTGTCAAATCCCTCTGACCTCAGCATTACTGTAATTCTGCAGCACTGAGGCTTTACCTCACAGCATTATACATGTATCGGTGTACTTTACACAGCCAAATACTTGTGTACATGACTGAAGAAACAGGAGTACAATGAAAGAATTGGAATTCCAGAAACTGAAGGAGTGCCAAGGTATTTCAATTACCTGACAATATCCTATATTTGGATTTCTAAAAGCATAAGCTGTCAAGACTCTCCTTAGAGCAGCAATACCCATCTCGTTCTGGAATGCAGGGTGTTCTGGAAGGGAGCGATGCAGATCCCTCTCTATCTCTTCTGTAGCAAGGTTATACTTCCCCATCGATTTCTCCACTAGGTCCTCATAATAGCCAGGATGAGTGGCCATTTCATTAATGGCTCCTGGGAGTGGGAGAACAGTATTAAAAACAGCAGAAAAAAGCAAGGGTTAGCAGATACAGTATCCCAACACCATGATCTTCTGCTACCCTTTCATCTTGAATGTTACCAACAAGCACTTTGAAAGCAACTATGAAATGTTAGTTTTGTAAAGGCGATTAAAAAAAAAAAAAGAGGATGTGCTTAGGTGATTGAGGTATCATCCCTTCTTGTCTTCTCCTCTAGAGGCATTTTATAATGAGGTTTAAAAAAAGAAAAAGGCAGAAGATAAAGTGTCTTTCTCTTTCAGCCAAAACAAAAATAGGAGGCATGAAGAACAAACCAGCTGTGCAGTCACATGATACCATGAGCATCTCTGCAGATGGCTGTGGGTTTGATCACAGAACAGCCAGGGTTGGAAGGGACCTCGGGAGATCATCTAGTCCAACCCCCCCTGCTAAAGCAGGTTCACCTAGAGCAGGTTGCACAGGACATTGTCCAGGCGGATTTTGAATATCTCCAGAGAAGGAGACTCTACAACCCCCCTGGGCAGCCTGTTCCAGTGCTCTGTCACCCTCAAGGTAAAAAGTTTTTCCTCACGTTCAACTGAAACCTCTTATGCTTCAGTTTGTGCCCATTGCCCCTTGTCCAGTTGCTGGGCACCACTGAGAAGAATCTGGCTCCATCCTTGTGACATCCACCCTTAAGACATTTATAAATGTTGATGAGATCACCTCTCAGTCTTCTCTTCTTCAGGCTAAAGTGATCATCCTAAGTAACTCAGAACATGCCTCTGAGAAAGCTACTTGCCCTGAGGAGGGAGTAGATTAATGTTTGGTTGCAGAAAGTATGATATCTCAGTCAAAAACAAGCGACAGGAACTCTTGAGCTCTATTCTTGCTTCTGAAAATGACTCTATCATCTTGGGCAGAGCACTTAGCCTGTCTTAGGGATACTACTGTATGCGCACAGAGTTGCTATGAGATTTCACTGCTGACTTTAAAACTTCTCTGGAAATGAAAATCTCAGCAACAAAGGAAATCAAGTGTCAGCAGCACAAAGTAATGCACATGGAAAACACTAATTATACATACACCATGAAAATTGGTCCAAACTAGCTATGAATCAGACACATGAGAGATCTGTGCATTCTGTGTATATTTTCTGAAGACACTTTTTTAATGCTCAGCAAAGAGAAGATGTAAAAGATTAAGCATTATTAGGGAAGAAATAGAAAAAAAAACAGAAAGCATCATTAGATCATCATATGAAGTCCCTGGTGTGCTCATATCCTAAACAGTGCAGGCAGCTGTGGTAACTATCTCCAGGAGGCACAGAGCTAGAAGGCATACAGTAAGTGAAAGGTTATGAAGAAATCGTGAGCTATGGACTGCTTTCCATATAACTAGCAATAAAATGAATAAAATTCTTCAATTTTGAAAAACAACCTAAGGGAACACAGATCTAGAGAACCCTTGATAGCACAGAAGATGGACAGAAATATCTTCTCACCATTTTTCATATACTGGGAGCACCTAATAAAATTATAAAATAACTTTTTTTTTTAAATTATTAAAAAAAGATATAGTGGTTACATACAACATGCTTAAACTTTGGAATCCCTTGCAACAACTTTCTGTGAAGGCCAAAAGCTTAACTGGATTCAGAAATGATTAAACCAATGGGAAGTTGGCCTGCTGGTGGTTGTTGAACATCTAGAAGCCCCTAGACTGCTGGCTTCTGGTAACAGAGTGCGTGTTCTGCTTTTTTTTATATTCTTCCCTAATTATTTGAGCCTGTTTGAGACAGGGTATTTACTGGCCTAAACAGAACTCTTCTGGCACCTGCTAACAATCACAGCCTTACTTGATCCAAATATTTTTAGATGCTTATTATCTGCACCTTTAAACACCTTTGATATCCTTTCTTCCCTCATGCTTTTGTTTATATCCCACAGTCATGTTCAAATGAATACCTACCTGAAAATAGTAGCCAAAGTTCCCCTCTCATGCTTTCTGGAATGCCTTTCAGCACAAGGTCTCTGGTTTTCTCTGTACGATACATACAGACTCCTTGGCCATATTCAGCAAAGTGAATCTTCCAGGCCTGTTCCTTCAAAAACTCTTTAGCCTAAAAGCAAAGAAAGGCAGGCATAAAGATGCAGCTTCTCTTTCTAACACTCTGCCCCACCAAAATGCTAAAAAGCCTGCAACGTCCTAACTTTCCAAGTGAGCAAGAAATAACTTTGCTACAGTCCAATTCTCTTCTTAATGGGCTGCCTCCTCCCATTTCTTAGTTTCTATCCCAGCAGACCTTGCTTTTAAAAAGCATATTGTTCAAACAGTTGTACTTAAGAGCAGGCATATAACCTCTCCTTGATTTACATCCAGCTTTGCTTTTTTATGTAGTGAAGTTGTTTGCATTGGTAAAACGACAGCAATGTTCAACGCTTTATTTCTGTGAAAAATACTGCCTTTTAACTGTCTGTGGCAGAATGAAATTCTTCTGAGTCAGAAACATAACAACTTTTTCAGTCAGGTACTGTACTCCGAGGTGCATTTTACCAGCTTGGGGTTGAACTCCTCAGGCGACCTCCGCCGATACATTGTCATTAAAGCTTGTGTTGCTGTTGGAATGCCATTGTCATTGAGATTGAACTGTCGATCTCCCTCCGACTCAGAGCTGAGGCTTTTATGAGGGCTGGCAGAAATTAAACTACTCGATCTTGTGAACACCTGCAGAAAGCAGTCACAAACAATACAGACACGGGGCTGAGCCAGAGTCTGGACTTTTTACTGCATTTTACTACAAAATTTATACATGCTAACAGCTAACAAAAACTGAGCAAATTAAATCCCAGGTATATTCACAGGCTGAGCATATGACAGCAGAAATTAAACCAGTATAGAATAATGAAATTGTTTCCAATTTCTCAATAGCTCCCCCTGCCCAAAATCAAATCCTATAATTAGAATTGTTAAGGCAGTGTTAACTTTAAGTAGTCCATGGCAATTAAATCAGCTCCCTTGGTCTCCTGTCAACATCAGAGGACTGTTGACTCCCCAGGTGGCTCCTTGACTGTCCAGAATGTAAGATGTAACATATATTTATACATGTGTGCGTACGCATACACACACGTTTATATCTGTATATATGTTTATATAGACATACACAAAACAATTTATTTTGTTTCCCTCACTTAAAAAAAAGTTCTACAGAAAGTTCAACACTGTCAGATTGTGATTTGGAAGAAAAAGGATTTTCTGACTTCTCAAATGGCTCTGAAAATTTTTCAAAGTAAAATCTTATATAGCAGTTCAAACCAAATGCCTGAAATTGAAATTAGTAGTCATGCAAGTCTATGTATGTAGTGATATTACTAAATATAATAATAATGCTTGCAATTATTAATTTGTGTTTATAAAGCAGTAGGTAGAATATGCAGATCCATTTAGGGCAAAAGGCAAGACAAAGTTTCAGCATTATCATATATGCATATGTGCTCTGGTATACAACTACAACAACACACCAATTATACCTCACCATCAACAAAGCAATTGAAAACTGACTTTTAAGATTTACATGGCAAACAGGGTAGGGCTACTCAGCATAATACTAAGGTATGGCTTAGTACAGACTTGGAATGCAAGATCTTCCTATATTAAACCAAAATGATACACCACAAAACCCTTTTCCGCTTTGAGATCTGAACTTTGCTTAGTTTAACAGATCTGATGAAGTGATTTGAAGCACCTAAATTTCATACATAAAACCTAGGAACTTGGCAGAAGCCTTGATATTCAACATGCCTGAGAAAAGTTTATCTAATCATATCTTTTAAGAACCATTTACTTTGCACAGGTAAATAGGGAGGCAGTTCAGAATAGGGCCATCTGATGTACAAGACAGGTTTGGTTTTTTTTTTTTAGTTCAAATGTTCCAAAGTTTGCTAGCAGTGCGCACACAAACTTACTCAGCTCAGACATCGTTTTCTGAAGAATCAAAGGATGAGATTTAGCAGCTAAAGTCTTGAATAAAAAGTTTCATATTAACTGACAATGTCTTCAAATTATTAAAATTCCAAAATCACATTTTCACTTGGACAAGACAACAGATATTAAACAGTATTATGCAATTAACCAGTTAGTTAACTATGACACTTTCCAGCAAGATACACCGGAATTTCAGAATGTGGCAGCAAGAGTTAGAGTAGCTCTTCCACAGTAATGGAGATTTCTCTTAACATGAAAAAAATAGATATCCTAATTGTAACTTTTTAACTGTGCAGCTTAAGGAAGCTAAATGCATTAGTAGAAGAGAGGTAACCTTTGTGTGTACAAAAGCTGAGCTTTACAAAAACTTAAAAGGTTTTTCCTGGCTTCCCTCTCCCCACACCAGTTAAAATCCCCTTATAGTAAACGATTCATGTTCCTCCACATACCTCATCATCTGAGCTGATATAGCTTCCAGAAATATTTTTTTCCAAGTATATTTTTGAAGTGGTTTGTTGCAGAAAGTCTGAGATCCTCTGTACAAGAAAGTCTCTGTCTTTCAAGTTGGCAAAGAGAAACGTCATTCTGTTTTTCGTGCTGATTGACAATGGGCTGGGCAACACACTGGAGCTGTCTGCCTTTTCCACTATTGTCACCTAGGGAGAAACAGCAGCTACAGCTTAAGATCTTTAATTAATCAAGTTGCTTGGTCTAGGAAACCTTCTTAATACAATAAACCCATGCTTCTCCCCTCCTTATCATCCCTCTGGGAAAACAGGATTTGGATACAAGGACTTGTAAGTCTGAAAGATGAAGACTGTCATCCTTCAAACAACTGTCTTCAGTACATTCTCCAGAAAAACTCCTTTGCACTGCTTAGTTTATTTTTCTCAGGCTGTATTTTAAAAGAATCAGTAAAACAAAATTTCTTCTGTAGGATGGAGATTTATGGTCTTTTTTTGGTAGGATCTCCAAATCCCTCTCCTGCTCCTTCATACCAGTACAGGCTGAATCAACAGAGATTCTTGCTTACTTTTTATTGCCAATATATGTGAATAAGCCATTTTTTTAATAATACTCCTGTTGTACTGTATTATAGTTGCACACTGTGATAACAACCATTATTGCCACTGTATTTTCACAGCAGACAAAAACCTGCAATGGGAAATGAACCCTATGTCTTCCCTTACAAAGGAAAGCATCTAACCCTGTGAGGCAGAGGTTTCTGTTTGGCCTGCAGTTGTTAGCCAAATGGTCACTAAGCTAACTGAACTCCAACCTGTAAACAGTACTCGCACCACAGTCTACTGAGTACAGGGTGCAAGTCCCCTGAGCTTTCAGTAAAGCACATTAACACAAAGAAACCTCAGGGCCAAGTCATACACTGTGGATGAATTATCTAACAGCCATGTGTTCTAAACATTACCAATTATTTGTCTTAAACATAAATAAACCAACCAAGTTTGCGCAGTTCATACATTGAACAAAACACAAGTCACAGTTATAAGTACTTTTAACCACTGCTTTTATGACTTTAAAAACTTTCCTAGGTAATGAAAACTGTCTTACAGCCTTCAGAATAGAAGAGGGCACATTTCAGTTTACCAGGACCCTTACTTTTGCTCTTTTTTTTTAAACCTGTTTTAAAATATAGATCAACAGTAAGATGTTAGTGCTGTAATACTAATATTTCTCTAGCTAAAAGGATAGAATAACCATTTTTCACACAGCATTTTCTTCGAAGATGTATTTAAAGACTGCAATGCACAGGTCAGGTGCTAAATCACTTCTCTATCCTTCAAACTTCCTTTTATTTTTGTTACTACAAAGCTATTAGTTCTTCATTAACTTAAAGGAGCTTCACTAACACCACGTTGAAAATAGCTAAAAAGTGTTCCTATGTCATTTTTCTGTCCCACTTAAAAACTGTTTGAGCTTAATCAGCACAAAAGGAAGGCAAGTTCTAGAGGCACAGGACAGACATTATAGCAAGCATGCTCTGCTATAACAGGAGCAAACATCCACTTATTTCCTATTGCAGTAGACACACACACACATATCTGAAGTGCTGATCTTGGAGACTACACCTACTGGGTGCAGTAAGCAGTGCAGTCAGCCACTGAAAATTTTATTTTCCAATCATCGCTTCTGAATCAAAGCTTTTTTATTGTCTCATCTGTCAAAACAGCTCCAGGATATCATAGAATACTGGAATTAGGTTAGGGTCTGACCCAAAGCTTTAATAAATAGAAAGCTTCCCTTTAATTATTAAGGGTACTGATCAGTTTTTCTGAGGACTAGCGCTACCCAGTGTGTTACTGTTCTCCTTGCTGGTGTTGAGGCTTAACCTGTTCTCACAAAAGCACTTATCCCTCCAGCTATTTCTTTCTCTTAAAGCTTTAGAGCTGCTTTGAATCCCATGCTGCCGTGGCTGTGGTTATCAAAAGCAGTTGCTGAACCTGCATCCAGGAAAAAAGGTCCTGTTAAATGCAGACTTTGTTCTCCTCTGCCACCTCTTTACCTGGAGTACCGTTGTTCCCTCAGAGTTCCAGACTAACAGTACAACCCTAATTGAATGTCTTTCCTCAAATAACCAAAGTCATCGCAACACACTGTGGAGAAACTGTACTTCAAAGTTTCCAAACAAATACCATTTGTTTTTGCTCTTAATGATTTGTGCCTTGAAATATTCCATGATTCCTCAGTAAAGCCACACTGCCCTTGGTTATACCAGCTTTGATATTATTTCCAAGACAGACTTTACATGTTTTTCCATTAACCCGCAAATCAAGTCAATCATAAAAAACCTCCCCAACATATTTTTTTTATTGCATCAAACTTAAATTCTTTTTACTGAACATCTGCTTTAAGCAGTCAGCTTTAAAAAGGGGAAGCATACCAATTTGCAAAATGCTGACATATTTTCCATATACAGGAGTAAATGATTGCAAGTCCATGTGAAAGACAATTCCAATCTTTAGGATTATGAATCTTTTTACATCTTACAAAAGCAAATCTTATCTGACAGATTCTTTAACAGTAGTTCCACTCATAGATCTAGGAATTTTTATTGTCCATTCCTCCCTAGGAGGCACAAATATGTACTATGGAGCTGTAAATCAGAATATAAATTATGGGAGAGGAATGACTCACAAGAGTTGTAAAAACTGACAGAAAAAAACCTCTGTGAATTTTAGTAGTAAGAACTTTGAACTAAGATTCACAGTCATTGAATATTACTTAAACACATCAGAATAGTATGCTCACAAAAGACCAAAGAGATGACAAGAGGTTTTTCTCCAATAATGGAAAAAAATAATATCAAAGTTAGGATGCAATTTCCAATAGGATACTGATTTATTATTTGCCCTAGAAATTTCCAAATACAAATATTTACCTCTCGAAGAGGGATAATAAGGCTGCACAAGTTCTCTTCTTTACTGGTAAAGCAAATGTAGTTTGTAGAAACAAACATCTGACCCAAAATATGCATTTTGTTGAATGGAGTCCAGAGAGTACAGTCTGTGTGTCCATCTAATTTCTCATCCTTTGGAAGTCGGAACAATGCACGGTATCTCTCACTCTTTGCTCTGGCATCAAGATCCCTAAAAAAACCCAAGAAAGTCTTTTCTTATTTTAAGAAATATATAATACATTTTAAGACATTTGTATATTTTCTACAAATAATTGCAAGTTCCCTGCAACATCCAACTCAGTTAAGCACTGAGTGTACAGCAAAACAAACAGTGGAAATAGTTTGTATCTAGGGGATATACAGTTGCTGCTGCTGGAAGACCTTAAAACTACATAAAAAAAAAATCTGCCATGAATAACTTAGGTACATTGATCCTGACTTCTCAGAGGGGACAGACTGGATGATCTTTTCACATTCAGCCCTACTTTCTGAGAGTATATATAGTGTGAATCCATTTATTATTAAATTATTAAACCCCATGCAATATTACACCAAAAATGCTTCTTTGAGGCTTATTTATCAACATGATGGAATCCTTAGGGCTAGAATTTGTTAAAATTTCAAAACTTAGTCCTGATAATGCATTCAGTGTAAAACACTGAAAGACAAACTAAGTGTATAATGCATGTCAGATGTCACTAAGTAATGAGAAATATAAACAAGCACTGGTTGCAGTGCTGTATGGTTCACTAACATGACCAACATATAAAACAATGAAAAAATTAACAAGAAACTATCAAGTTGCAGTATGATATCTATAAAGGAAGCAGAACTATTTTCCAGATTACTTTTTCATCCCTTAGAATTTTATGTAATTTTTTGTATTTCTGTTACCTAAAATAAGTTCTAGATGGAATTCATGATCTAGAGTCATTTTTCAATTCCAGTTATAGGACTAACCATGAATGTTAGGCACATTTCTTAATAACACTGAAACCTTCCTCTGGTAACATAAAAGGGCCTTAAAACAGATAGCCAACGCAGACAGTGTCGAGAGATTAAGAACATTAAAGAACTTATAAACAAAGGAGAATTTGGCTTGAATATGTTTCTTTTATTTTTGCAACATATTTGCATTAAAATGTTTTCCCTTTCCTATTTTGATAGGAGACCAAGTAATTATATTTAAGTAATTACTCACATTTTGCCACTGCTGGAATCAATCATTCCTTTTGGAGTAACATTAAATGGCAGCAACATTAAGAAAACTTGTGGACAAAGTGCTGCAAGCAAAAGGACTGAGGAGAAACAAACAACTAAAAGCCAGCGCTACTTACCGTTTTAGCGCAGATACTTTTTTGGGGGATTTCTTTTTCAGTTTGGGTAATGATCTGTCTTGTTCAAATCCTTCATTGTCCAAAAGCTGTCGCATAGCTATATTGGCAAGCTGTTCCATTAGTTTAAATGTCTCACTGATATTAAGGAATACTGAGAAGAAATGTTCGCTTGACCTTGTGCTCACTTTGATCATATCAGGGAAGAGCAGTGTAGCATTCTTCTCAAGTTGAGTGATATCGACCCAGCGGATAACTAACTTTGCTGAAAAGAAGCAAACAAATAAAAGATTCAGTACAAAATTCAGCCTATTCAAACCCATTTATCTTCTTCATATAAAATGTATTCAGCTGAAATTTTCTTGCATCTTGAAAAGCTGGGAGGACAGCATCAATAGACCCAGCTTGTACAAACAATGATCACCTGGCAAACAGCAGATTAAATAGAGTTTAAGTATCATTTACTTCTGGACAGAACACCACACAAAAGCATTACAAAGCTAGGTGGGCTAAGATAAAAACAGGAACTAAATCTACATTTATTTTTGTCAAAAAAAATTTCCAGTCTTTCGCTAGGGTCTGTCTACATAGATAAATAGAAAGACCTGGGACTGATCCATTGCCCACAACAGAGTACTGCAGACTCGCTCACCTCCATACTGCTTAGAATTAAGTCTCTCTAGAGCAGATGGATTGCATCCACACTATGTAGCTCTTGATCCCGGGCCTCCACTGAGCCCTTTGTGATGCTCTGGTGTTGTATAAGAGTAAATGTGGCATTTGAGGTTGCAAAGTCTGCCAGAGTAGTACCGGAGGATTGTATAAGAGCAGGAGGAGCCAAAACCAGCGTGATCTCATTCCTACCCCCTTTTGGGCACAGTCCCTGAAGTGAACCATGCCTCTAAACAATTCCCAGTCTTACAGAGAAGTACTTTGAGAAACACAAAACAAACAAGAGAACAAGCACACAGTTAAGCAGCATGACAGTCAGGGAATTGCTCCCTGCTCTCTTTTTCTCAGCAGTGTTTTTGTACCCCAGCAGTTCAGCAGGTGAACAGTAACAAAGCACAGATTTTTTCCTTAGAATTCTTGGATGCACAGACCACCATTCCACTGTAAAACATACCTTCCCTGCCCATGAGGAAAGAATAAAAGCAAAGGTGATTAATGCTGAGATACACCCAGCCCTGACGGGGAACTTTCCCCTTCCAGTAACTGCAGGAGTAGTAGTTCACTAATTTCTCTTCTTCCGGCATCCCAAATAGTTTGTGAAATTTCACTATGGCTTCCTTAAATTTTTCTGTATCGTCATCCTCCTTGATACCGTTGATTTTGTTGTACTCGGCAATGATGCCCTAGCAGGGAGTGAAAGAATTACATAGCATGTTAGTTGCCATGGGTTATCAGATATCCGTATTACCATTGCTGTCTGGGCCAGAGGCCACAACAGTAACTGAAATGTTACGAAAGGCTTTTGCTTATCCTTTAATTCTTCTGTTCATTCTTTTGCTTATATAGCTATTTACTTTATCCAAGGCTGTCTTTCTGACGACCTTGCTCCCTATCATGCCTATGCTAAAAGCAACCAAACACCAACCACTTGCTAGTACCCAGTTTTAAATTAACCAGCCCATCTCAAAATACTCCTAACAACTCTGTAAAGCACCTATAATTTGTAAAATTTTCTGGTTTCACATAAATATGCTCCCTGAAGAGACCAAGAGAGGATTTCACTAGAAATTCTTTTTCTAAAAAGAAGGAAAACAGTCAAAGGAAAAAAGGATCTGTCATTCATTAGGGAAAATATCAACAATTTTTATGACCCCTGTACTGGATCTTGAGCAAAAGAGAAGAGCAAAAGGAAAAAAAAAAAGCAGTATCTCCTGTTAGATTAACTGGCAGGGTGGAAAAATCATTCACACTTTAAGGTGTGAAGTGGTAGCAGTCTGGTGAAAAGCTGCTTTTTGATACCTCAAAGACTATGGTTCCTCTGTTCTATACTGCAGTTCTGGTCTACTCATTTTCCCAATCTCTTCTATAAATGTTCTCCATTGCCTTCTATGTTTAAGTTACAAAAATGAAAGTTCTTGCCTTCAATTGCTCCATTTACATGAAAAGCAGAGTATAAGACAGTGAACCGTCATTCACATTTAATATTTGTCCAACTCTAAAAAGTAACAATTTCCTCAAAGGATTATATTTCACATGACAGATGTCTTCTTGCATAAGGTGTTTCTATGATCATCTACAGCCCTCATACCCGATTCACTAGTACAACACAAACAACTAGGGGATTCTTAAGACAGTTGACTTACTACATTAAACGTTAAAAAGAGGAATGAGACAAAGCCAATGCTTAGGATGCACACCAAGTAAGTACAGTAATTTTGCTTACAATCAATCTTTTACCAAAATATTTATTTTTAGGTAGTTCTTAGTGGGGATAAAGTACTTTTTACCAGTACAGCTACTATCTCTCCTATATGAAGAAAAAGAAATTCTGGTAAAACCTCCAAAAAACCCCCCCAAAAACAAACGAACCAACTGAAATATCAACCAACCAGCAACCCCTAACATCTATACGAAGTGTAAATGCCAACACTACAGAATTTCACTACACAGAAGAGGGTAAAGTGACATTATACGATGAAAGCACAAAAACAAATTAAAGCTTTGCACTAGAACAGCAGCTACATAGAAAACTGTTGAAGACAGAAGCAACAATGCAATTAATTTTAGAATGTGTGTTTGAAGCTCTTCCTACATTTTTTTTTTAATGTATATATATTTTAATCATATTGCTTCAGTTCTGTGCACTAATCACAGTCTACCTAATTTTTACACACACTGTTGCTACTTAGAATCTGGTTTTCCTTCAAAAAGGTGGAGCAGCCTGGGGACTACCAGGTCAAGTTTGTTTAGAATTCACATCAGTTTTCCTTCCACAGTCACATTTATCATTAACAACATTTATAACAACATATTTAAGTACCTGTATTTTTCCTCTGACAAATGTATTTATGTCATTCTCATTTTCAAAGATTGAAAGAGTTTGCAACAAATTCTGTTCAAGCCATTCCCAGTGTTCAGTGATTTCCTTCCTTGAGCAACCTGTATATAGAAGAAAACCCCAAAAGGTCACAAAATAAATGTCACCAATGTCAATGTCCTCTTAATCATAAACAAGAGACTCTAGTAAAACTCGTCAGTAACTGGTGATGCAGTATTTCACCAGATGCTGTGTCCCTGGAAATTCCAAAATTTTCTCCCATAGTCTTTAATTTCATAATAAATAGGTAGGAACCTTCAAGATTATTCTGTGAGAAGCACAAGTTACTTATGTCTGTATCATGACCAAAATCCCCCTAGATTTAGAATTCTAACTACAATAACAACACTGAGCTGCCCAATGTCACATTAAAGAGTTAGCAAAGGTATTACCTGCATCTGTTAAGAACTGATAAAAAAACCCCAACAGTTGTATACTCTACCATTGGTTCCTAATTCTTCACCATATGTCTATAATTATGAAACAATGATAAAATTTCAAGAGTAAAAGCTGAAAAGGATCATTTTCCTGACAAGTCTATTACAAAAGAACAGTGTTGAAAGACATCTAAGCAAGCTGTATCTTTTTAGGGGAAGAGGGTTGTCAGAGGTGGTTTACTTTAAATGGTGAAAGAATAAACTATAATTCAATGACCCTAGTTTGCTTCGGAGGCCAAAAGGGGTCAAGTGTCTTTGATACCGAGGAATCAGCATTCATGTAGTCTGTAAAGTAGTACAGAACAGGGATGAAAAAGCTTCTTGTATGAACTAAAGTTTATTTATGTAAATTTTTGCTTCTACTTTATTTGAGATGGGTTGTAATAAATATATTTCCATTTTGACCTCATTCTCAACATCTTGCAGAATAAAGTTGTTGGTGCTCTTCAAGACCTCTCTGTGCCCAGCCTGAAGGAAGAATAAATTCAAGCACTCAAAAAATATTGTTCCCCCAAAAAAGGATGTTGAGGAATTACGTCAAAACCAGGACTTTTAAGTAAGTATTTCAGAAAACATACATTACGCGTTCACATAGGAACATCTGTACCTGAAGCTTGATTACAAGTACCTCAATCCAGGTAGGAAATAGCATCAAAACTCCGTCATCTTTTTGTTCAAGTCACAGGTTTTGCTCATTTTACACAGAACTAGCAAGCAAATGTAACTAACACCTACAGAACCCAACAAAGTGAAGGGGCTCATGTGAGGCAACCATTAGAAAGGGGTTCAATTACAACAAGCTGTTGCTAGTAACTTCTTCAGCTTCACTACAGGCACAAATTGTTAGATATCTGTGCTAAGCGTTTCTATGGTTTGTAGAACTCCTCAATGCAACCATCTTGAATACATACTGAACAACCGTTTTCCTTGTTCAACAATAAATGATGGCAAAAAAATATTCTTTCTATGGTATATAATCAGAGCTTTACACAACTCCAACGAAAGCAACAGAACACAACATTCTGTGCAACTTCCATGGGAATTTCACAATTCTAGCTGTAGTTTGGATACATAAATCATGTTGCAGAATAGCCTGCATATGTAACCAGTATTTCAGAACCACAAGTGATCGCCACTGCTGCTTCTCCTTAACACTACCGGGTGCAACCAGACCTTTCTGGAACTCAGGAGGTGGTCTGAAGACTAACTTATTTCTTCTTGGCTTTTACACTGCTGTAAAAAGCAATGATGAAGTACAAGCTGGCGCCCAACAATCAAGCATACTGCTTCTCCTGACCTGAATGCTCGTCTTGACAGAAGGAAGTCAAGTCATCATCTAATATAGGACAGGGAAAATAAGTTAATAAGAATGTATACATCTGTATGTTGAGTATGAAGATGGTTTAAGTATGTAGTCTAAGTTGTAAGTGTTGGTAAGAAAGGATTTCAGCAATGAGAAATAAGTAAAATGGAATGGTTAAAATA
>BOSO01026623.1:0-16504 GCA_018403395.1 Gorsachius goisagi
CAACCTGAAACCTTCTATGATTCTATGATTCTATGTTGTCTGTCCTCCAGGCTGAACCAGCCCCAACCCTGCAGCCCTTCCTTGCAGGGCAAGTGTTCCAGCCCCACTGTCCCAGTGGCCTCCCCTGAACTCCTCTGCTTTATGTATCTTCTGCCTGGGACCTTGAACAGGACACAGTACCCAGATGAGGCCTGATGCATGATAAGTGGAGGAACTTCTCCAGTCCTCAGTAGGATTGCTGCCAGGGGTCTGCATTCCCAGGGCAGGGCTGCCTATTGCTCCTGCCTGAATTTTATGGGGACTGTGTTGACATTTTCCTCCCCCCTGTCCAGCCCATCTGGATGATAGCCCTCCCCTCATGTGTCTTGACTGGTCCTTGAAACTTGCTGTCACTTTTGATGGAAGTGCTCTCCATTATGTCCTGCTGAGACACGATTAACACTGAGAGATGTTAAATGGACATGTTCCACAACACACCCTGTGGTAGTCCCCTTGTTGCCAGGCTGTAATGTCCAAACTTGGGCACAGGCAGATTGTGGCATAAAGCGTTGACAGCCTTGGCTAAGTCAAGTCCACTGCTTCCCTGTTGTCCTCCACAAATCCAGTCATTTTATCATAGAAGGTAATCATCTGGGTCAGGCATGATTTACCCTTGGTAAATCCATGCTTACTGTTCCCATTCCCTTTCTTCCCTTTCATGTGCCCAGAAAGGTGTTCCAAGTGGACTTAATCCATGATTTTACCAAGATTCAAATGAAGCTGACTGACCTATAGTTCTCTGGATCATCCCTTTGTCCTTTATTGAAGGTGTATGTGATTAACGGCCCTCCTCTGGTCTTTGAGAACCTGCCCCCATCTCCTTGATCTTTCAAAGATGATAGAGAGTGGTGTGACAAGGACATCAACCATGGCTCAGCGCACTGAGTATAGGTATTGGAAATCATCAACTTGTGCAGGCTGAGTTCTCACAAGTGATGCCTGACTCAACCCTCATCCACTGTTGGTCCATCTCCTTCCCCTTGAACCCTTTCAGGTCCGGGTAGCTCAGCCCCACCTGTGTCTGCTGTCACTGACTCACCCAACCCTTTCAACAACAGGCCCACATTTTCCTTGTTCACCATTTCTTTACTAATGTAGTTGCAGAAGCTCTTCTTGGTGCCCTTGGTGTTCCTTGAACCTCTTAACTCCAGCTGGGCTTTGGCTTGAATGACACCAGCCCTACATGCCCAAGCAACTTTTCTAAATTCCTTCTTTGAATTGTGTCCCTGCTGCCACCCCTGTATGCTGCATTTTTATGCTGGAGTTCTGCCGTGATGTCCGTTTTAGCCAAGTCCTGACAGACCTGCTTGTCTGCCTTCACATCAGGGTGGACTGTTCATATGTCTGGAGGATGTTCTCCTTAATGGTCTGCCAGATTTCCTTAGCTCCTTTGCCTTTCAGGGCGGCCTGCCATGGATCTCACCCACGTGCCCCACCTGCCTAAGTCCAGCCCTGTTCACCTGAAGTCTAGGCATCGTACTTTGCTAAAAGATTTCCGTTTTCTTTTTTTCTTATTTCAACTTTGATGTGCATGTTCCTGTAGGATTCATGCGGCAGATTCTTGCCTCTTTACTCATAATGAGAAAAGACCTTCCACTCACCCATTCATACTCTTCTAAACAGTCCAACTACAGCTACTTCTAACCTTTGATCTTTCCTGCATTTCAATATGATATATTCCTAACTGCTGTATTTATGTTTTCCCCACATCAGCTTCTGTGAAGGCAAGACTCATTGATGCATTTGATTATGAAAAAGTGATATGTTTTTTTTATTAGGTTCTTATAATCAAAGATCTTTGTGTTTCTGTTAAAAAAACCCCATCCTCCTTAAAGTGATAGCTCAGGTGAAGTACTTTTTGTGACAGTAACTTGATTATATTACATGCCTAACTCCTTACTTAATATTTATCCTCTTTATTTTTTATATTTCCAGCATTGGAGTGAAACTGACCTTTCAATTGTCAGTTACAGAGAAACATATTTTCCCCCCAAGAAGAAAAATCAGAATGTGAGGAATATGAAACTGAAGAATATTTTAATCTTTTTTTTCCAAAACTGCCTATTTAAGAAAGTTATTTTCAGTCTTGACCAGTGTTTACAATCAAAAGTGCGTTTATTGTTCTTTCCTTTAATAACTTGTCAATTTATAGTTCACAGGCAAGTTCATTCCCTAGTTCCTGTTTGCTGACACAAATTGAATGTATTCAGCTGTGTATGATGACTGGGGTATGTCTGAAATTAACAAGTACATACTATAAAACAGTATTTTTAAGCATCATGATAAAACATATTAGATTCCAGCTTTGGAGGATCACATTTTTGAAAAAATATCCTGAGTTTTGAAGATGTATTACATGAAAATGTGGCCTGCATTACACATATAATGCAGCAACTGTCATGTGATTATTAAAATTCTTCCTGATTAATTTTGAAAACACAAGATAAGTATTTCCCCTGCGTTCTGAATAATGCTTTTATTTTCCCTCCTTTACAGGAGAGAGAAATGAGGATGCTGCAGTCCAGGCATCCAGCAAGGAGGAACTAGAGAAATTACCAGGCTAGTCATGTGTTTCTTGTGTGGGTGTAGGTGAGGCCATATTGCTGTGGTCTCTGAACACCAAAGTTTAAAGGCCATGTAATTCCACCTGACAGTTGTGAGGAAAAAAAGAATCCTTTCAATTTCTTTTTTTTTCAGCTGAAACTATCAAGAAAATTCAAATGGAATTCAGGAAATCTTCAGGATTAGCTGAAATGGAAACTTTTCTCTGAAATAATTTACTGACATCTACATCTCATTCAAAATTTGTCATTCAAGCCATATGGACTTGGGTGTTCTTCAACAGGAATTCACTTGTAATTTATTACTGTAATCAGAACAACGGTGGGGAGAAAGGAAACAAGCTGGCATGGTCATTTGCAGTTCCCAAAGTTTCTGGCAGAGTCCACCACAAAAGGTTGTTTAACAAGATGTCTAGTTATAGTAAAGCACTTTTCTAGATCCAAAGCTAAGAGATATGAAACAAAGCAGGAAGACAAATGGCTGCTTTTTAGCTTAGTTAAAGCTCAACAACAGCTACTGATGAAACCTGTGTCAGATATGGATTTTATTCCTGATCCATTAAGACTGCCTCCCACCCCATCCCCACCCCAAACAATAACAACACCACCACAAAAACGGCAATCCGGAAGATGGTAACTTCTGTACATTCTTTAGGTTGTCCAAGGCAAGACAAAGCCAAGACAGAGTTCATAGAGTTCATATCTCTTTTGAAGGAGGCTGCTGATGTCTGTATCAGCTCCACTGATAGTTTTTGCAGTTCATTTTCCAAATATAGAATCTATTTCTAGGAATATGATTTTATTAAATGTTTTTCTGAGAACGGGACTTCAGAAGTAGTTGAGGAAAAAAGAGTTCTGCAATACCATCTCCCAGAGACCTATTTCTAAGATGTAGTGCAATTTGTGTTTTCTATTCCACAAGAAAACATGAATTGCTGTGCAAGTAATGGTTACCAGTGAAAAAGGGTTTGCTGCTTCTGTGGTCTGTGCTGAGGTTAAATGCTAAGACTTCTGCCTATTCTCACTGAGAAACTGCTCCATTCCCCATCTGTGTTTCTGCTCCGTGAAAGTGCCGATTCCTGGGCGGTGCCTTTGCTGGGCTAATGCATAGATCACTAGTACTGGCATTCTGCAAGCTCAGTTCGTACAGAAAACAAATTGGTAATTGCCTTCTGGCAAGTGGAAAGAATCAAATGTTCCCTTCACATCATGCCCTAGCCAGCTTTGTGAGGCTCAGCAGTTTTTTTTCTACTTGAGAAACCACTCAAGGGTACAGCAGTTAGATTTCAAATGGTTTGGAACTGCCTACACATCATAAAAGCAAACACTTTAAATGTTGCACCAATAGCATTTTCTTTTAGCTGTTTTTACACAGGTTTATTTCAACCAGTACGAGAGGATATCTTGCTCTATTTGGGTGCAATACAGCAGATGTTCACAGCTACCTGAGAGAATCACTCTGACACTCAGTGTCAAAACAACTGGGAACATAAACTGGACACAAAAGTTAATTCCACAGCAGAAGGTTACTCTGAGAAATCTTCATGCAGTTGCTCATTAAATTTATATAGGCTTATTATATGCAGGCATAGTTAAATTTGTAAGGAATAATAATATATAATCATACATAATCACAAATAGATGTCTAAATTGCCTAAGTATATAAAAATCTAGATAGGACTAATAATATAAATGTGCATTTTTATGTGTCTAAATATATATAAATCATAAATGTATGTGCATAAATTACTAAATATGTTTACATACATATAGAAATATATGTCTTTATATACACATGAAAATGACGTTATTTTTTCTACTCTCAGGACAAAAGAGAGTACAGTTCCCATGCTCTTTTGTGACATTTTTTGTTTCTCCCCACCCCCCCCGATGTTTTAAGAAGCCTTGAGCATGATTTTGTTGTAAAATAGGTTCCAGATCTGAGATGCTGGAGTTTTTTTATCACCAAGGCTGGGGAGATAAGTTTCTTCAGATTTTATCAATGTCTAGATAATGTGCATGTAGATGGGAGAAACAAAATAATTGCCTGTTAGGGGGCATGTTACATTATTCAGTGATATTGCCACTCTGTCAGATTGACAATCCACTTGAAACCATGCATTAGGTCAGAAAAGTTTCTTTCTTCAGCAGGACTACAGCAGCAGACGCATCTGCAGCAGTGAAGACACCATGTCGCGTATTTGCATGTTCCATCGGAATCTGAACAACTTTTTTACAGGACTTCTTTTTCAATATAGATTTAAATTATTGAGGAAACTATGTAGCAAAGGTTGACTTGAAATCAAAATCCCACTAGAATTTTATTCTGTCTTAATTAATAGATGGAAAATCACATCCTTCTCCAAAAGTCCACTGGACATTGAAAAACAGATATAAAATTCCTTTTTCAAAGCATATTTCAAACATCTAATCAAAGAAACAATTTGAACAGCAATAAACTATGGGAACTATTTTTAAATGCCCAGAATCTGTGGAAAAAATACTGGGGTTTTTAATAGTTTTACAGCACAGGAGGTTTCTGAGGACAGACTTGGAGTGAAATTTCCGTAGTTGTCAACTTTAACTTTTTCATTCTTTTCACCATATTCTTTCTGTGCAACACCTGCCTTTCTCTTTGTTTTAACTTATTTTAAATAAGCAATATCATGAAAGGTCATATGTAATAAGACAGTGCAATGACTTTAAATAATTTCATGCTCAACCACCTTCCCTCAAACCAAAATCCTTAATCAAAAGCTCTGGTAACCAAAGAGCCTGATCCTTCAAGGTATCGCTATGCTATTTCTTCTACAAAATGAACATTCTCAGTTACAGTTTGGTTCAAAGTTACACAGATAGCAGAGGCACTTAACTTTTGGCATGGATTAAAAATTTGCTTTCACCAAACCTCTTTGGTTAACTCTTTAGATATCTTGCAGTGACAGTAGAACATCACTTTTTCTTAAAGCTTTGTAACACAAATTAATGTTGTGCAGATTTTTTTTTCCTTTTACATTTATTTTTATTAAGATGGAAATATCATCAAAACAACTAAAACAATAAACAGCACCTATTGGCTGTATTTTTAGGGAAAACCCATGTTTCCCACCAAGCTTATGCTACATGTGGCTTATAAAGAAAATAAGATATCTATTCCAATTATTTTTCTTTTTGCTTTTATGTCTTAAGAAACTTTGAATATAAAAATATACTGCAATTCAATATACAATATGTATTAGTTATAACCTTATTGATTACCATCAGGGAAGATAATTTTGCATCAGCAAAAGTTAGAAATTTGTCATGTTTAGTAGCACAGAATATTGGTAATATTTGCCTGTATCATGAAATACTGTGGAGTGCATTCATTGAAATAGATTAATTTCTTATACTTTTTTTTTTTTACTGATATTGTAATAAAGTGATATTTTTTGACAATAATGTTTTCAAAGAACTTAGGAACATTATAAAAATGGTTTTCACTGGCTTCTTGATGAACATTCACTCTTTAAATGAGTGAGATTTTCACGTGGCTTTAATTCTGGATTTCTTTGAATCAGCTGCCCTGTCTTTGAGAGCCAGGCACAAGCCTGCTGTTGAGATGCTGACAATAGATCCGGTATATCCTGTAGTTTGGATATGGCATGGTGCAAGTGAGTTGATACAGGAGCTGAGTTTTGTATGAGTCCTACTTTCTCAAATGCTTAGATAAAGAAGAGCCAAGTCAATTTCCAGGAGAAAAGGAGTGTATTCAGTCAGTTTCAAATATCCACTGACACTAGCATTGCTTTCTTAATAATGGAGGCAGTGGTAAAGCCTCCATTTGGTGATGCACAATTTAAAGTTCGGGGGCCTTTGCAACACTGGCGGTTCCAATCCAATGGGTGATCATCCCTGCCTTTGACCTTTCCCTCATGTAGTTAATTATTATTTCTTTTTACAGTTCTTTTCCCTGGATCATCTCAGTTCCTTAAGCTTTAACTCTGGCATGCTGGAAGTTAAGGACATTGACAGCCACGGAACATGAAGTAAGATTAAATAAGTTTGGAGTATTGTACATCATCTTATGTTCTCTGACTATGATGAAATCAATAGCCTGAGAAAAAGACATATCAAGACAAATACTAGCTGCTCCAATTATGCAGCAGTTTGCCCTCTAACATTGTCTTGTAGCAATAAATGATGCCCTATAATGCAGCCCATGGGAAGTGTGGGGCAATGTCAGTACAGTACCCGAGGTGGGGAGGGCTATGGGAGATTATATCACCGTGCCCTTAATATGCCTTTTCACATTCAACTGACTGTATTAATCTATGTAGAAAAGCCAGGGTCCTCAGGAAACCAGATGACTCTCTTGTCCTCATTTACACTATTATTTGCCTTGACAGTTCATTGTACAGTTTCTTTTCTTGTAGATGCATTCAGTTTCTGAGCTGTGGAAGAAAGAATTGTGTGATTTCTCACAATCTCATTTCTGAGCATTTTGTTCTCTCTAGGTCAAGCTTACTAGGAGTGCTTTCATGTCTTCCCTGCTCAGGTGAGATTTCCAGAGATGGGCATTCCAGATAGATTTAAAACTGTCCATTACAAATGCGAGAATGTGGGGAGACTAGGGAGGAAAATACCTTCCAGAGTAAAGCAGAGTATGTCCTAAGAAATAACTGGTCTGTTTTATAGCACTGAGCTGGACTCAGCAGTGCTGAGAGAAGGGTTTGCTTTTGCCTGATAGATGACCAAAAAGATCTCAGAAAGCATTTTTTGAACATGGGCTGAACTGATGTCATGGGGGTATGGGAAACCATGGAAGAATGATTCACCGCTTTCTGCAGGATACTGTGTATTACTCCTTTCTTGAATTTTTGTCCTGCAGAAGATGGGGAGAGGCAGACTAGTCCAAACAAAGGTTGGAAATGCCTAGAACTATTTGCTTTACACAGCAGAAAAGCCATTGTCTGAAATTGCTAGAGTTAAACAAATATTTTGAGTCTGCATTGGCTGGAAGAGGCACCAGAAGGACTGCTGCTACTAAGCTTTATGCTGCCTTCAGGTAGGTGACTACCTGGAATTCAGTAAACAGCTTTGTGGAGGAGAGAACTTTTACCTGTGCTGGTGGTGTGGTGCCCACAGGAAATAACAAGCAATAAAAGTTTCCGCTCTGTGTGTAAAGCTGAGCATTGTAATTGGCAACTCAAAGGACAGGAAGGTGGAATGAAGGTTTTCTGAATACCATAATTCTCTGTCTTCACACAAGAATGGTGTCATTGACTCTACTGAAAAATCTTTTCTGATCAGAAATACACCCCTTTGATGTGAAAGAATGTTTTTGAGCAGGAATTTTAGGATGGTAAAACCTTAGGATTTAGTTTACAGGCAGGTTTAACCCCTTCTTTAATCTACAAGAAGTAAATGTCTGGGTGCTTGTTTCCTGCTTCTTGCAGGGCTGAGTTGTGCTTGAGCGGGTTGTTCAGCATTATTGCCCTGCACTAATCCACCTAGTACTTTTCAAACTTTTGTATTCTATATAAGCATATTAGGAGGAAAAAAAAAATATTTTCATCCTAGAGAAAACTATTTTTCCTGGATTTCCGCTACAGCTAATGGAGAAAAATAAGTATCTCCAAACAATCTTTCTGAGCACATGGAATTAAATAGGATTTTCCGTATTCTACCTCTCCATTGACTACAGAAGAAACAAAGGAAAACATCCATCTTTGGATAAATTTAGCATTTGTTAGATCTATGAGAGTCAATGAGAAAGTGCGGTTGGATCTAGTTACTTATTTGTCTTCTTTTCAGGGTCAGTGATAATTATGCAATATTACATATCTTGTAAAATAATAAAGGAAATGTGTTGTGTACAGGGAGGAACTAGAAGTTCAGAAGAAAAGTAGCACTTTTTTTTTGGAGATGAGTTGATTCACACTGAATCAGGCGAAAAGGTCTATATCCTAACACAGAATCAAGTTAGTCTATTGAGTTTTGCCATGATTAACCAGCCTGCATGGATATTTATACACAGTGATAGAGATGGCTCGGTTTCTCTCCCTGCCAAATTTATTCCTTTAACAATAATCTGATAGAGACAGCAGGTCATTTATGCATTCAGATTCAACTATATATTTTCAGAAGCTGGCAGAGAGATTTGTGAGAATGTGCACAGAAAGAGCATGTTGGATATAGCCAGTGCCTATAGAAAACAATGCTGTTGTCTATGTTTAAAAAAAAAAAAAGGTTTGAAACACACCTACTGAATGCCTTACACTCAGACAACACGTTAAAGAAGCTGCACAAAAGCACAGTACAAGAACAGTGAGGTGCCTCGGAAGGTGTGTGTTTGGTAATGAACCCAATAGAGTTCTTTGAGACCAATTGGTGTTAATTGCAAGAATTAATGAATAATACATTATTCAAGAATGTATTGCAACTACTAGCTTTAACTCCATTTCACATTGGAGAAGTGGACTTTTAAAGATGGCCAGCTTGAAATATTTAGAAAATTATTAGCAAATTCTCATGGAAAGCTGTTGGGTGTGTGGGGAGAGATAAAGAGGGGATGAAATAACATAATCATTTCTTTCTCCCATCCCTATTATCTTTATTTTGAAGGAGAAACAGCAACCAGGCAAGAGGAGAGAAAGGGTCTGGAGAATGCCTTCAACAGTACCGAGCGTGGCCAGGTTCTTCCAGCAACGTCCCATTGACACCACCATATTTCAGGAACCAGATAGCTCTGAACGGGCAGGCCAATGACAGGAACTCAGCAAAACTTCTGTATGGGCTCATTTCCCAAAGTCATGCTGTAATATGATCTGTTGCAGTCACCTTAAAAAATGTGTGCATAGGGTTTTTGGTTAATATTTCCTAGTAGTATTTTAATCATGAGTTATCTTTGGCAACAGCAAATGAAAATGTTGCAGGCAACAAGACATGGCCATTCAAGATTCCCTTTTAAGCCCACAGTTTAAGAAATAAGCTAGGTCATGGAGCTGCAATGCCAACTTTCTCTCTATTTGTTGAATGCATTTATTTCTAATTAAGGCAGCAGAGCCTATTCAGAAATACTCCAGTGGAGGAACTTCAATATATAAATGTAAAAGCAGCATGAAAATAATGAAATAAAACACCGGGGCATAAAATAGACATTTTCTGCAACTTGCCCAACAGAGGAAAACAGTATAAGAAACACTAATGCTAATTATTTATTAACTGTCTTTCCTGTGTTGTGATTGTTGTCAGCCACTGACAATAAATGTCATGATCTGGACTTGATCCTGAACACTCATATCTGTCTGTGTTTCTCTGTTGTCTCCTTGAAGATATTTTCCTTCACTGCTTCAGTGGAGGTGATAGGGGAATGAGGGGGGGCATGAATCAGGAATTGTAATTGCTGTTGGCTGATGTGGAGGAGAGAGAGAGGAAGGGCTAGAGGTGAAGCTGTGCAGATGCTCCGAAGAATGGAGTGGAGCACTTGCAGCAAAAACCTGAATTCTCATGATAGATGGCTGGCCAAGATCTCTTTTTCCTTGATCCTGTGTGTGTTGCTTTGTTAGTATACCATCAGCAGAAATAGTCTGTCCCACCCCGCCTTGGACACTCCTTGACATGGAGAGAAATATTTCAGAGCAATCAGAGATGACCTGATTAATTTTATACTGCATTCATTTGCAGCTCCTGAGCTGAGATTGTTTATAGGGAATGCAAAGCAAATACTTCTATCCGGCGTATGAACTCAGAGGGACTGGTAAGAGTCATAGAAACAAAAACATGTCCCAGGAAAACCCCAGATATTTTGATATTTTTTTCTAGTCCAATTTAGTCCCCTGAAGGCAAAATTTCAATAATCCCCAGTAAAATGAAAAATGGTTTTGCTGTACCATTTTCTTATGTTTTGGACATGTAATCTCTCAATACCAAATTTGATCTATTTATTAAAATATAACCCCTCAAAATAAATCACATTTTAGAGATAATAATTTTGAACTACAAAGCCTGGGCTTACCACTTAGAAAATGTTGGTATAGATTGTTAAACAATGTTGAAGTTGGAAATCCATTTATTTGGATTCTTTCCTGCAAAAACTTTAAAATTCACTGATTTCATGTTTTTTACTGGAATAATGTCTAGCACATAAACCCACGAAGTGCTCAAATTATCAGCTTGCTGAATAACATGAATCCACAGACAGAAGCAGCAAAGGCACAGCCACACTATTCTCCCCTTTCAGTCAATGAAAACCTGGGCAATGGTTTGCAGCCACATTTGCTACTTTATTTTTGTTAGGATGTCAGTTTAGCCTCTGCATTTTGTGACAGTACTGCTGACAAAAATTGTAATAACCAGTTCTTTTTTTTTTAGGAAAAAAAAAATCAGTGAAGGTATCTTCTGTATTCTTACTGTCTGCTAAAGATGCAGGAGGAGCTTTTCGTTGTCAAGATTTCATTTATATGATTTCCATACTTGAAATGTAGAAGCTGTTAATTATTGCAATATGATGATTCTTACATTTTACTTCTGTGAAAACTATTTTATTTTGGTGAAAAATGGACCATGAAATAAGGAGAATCAGGATTCAGTGCCTTAAATGCCAGTAATTTAAGGTTGATGTGAAGGAATTTCAGTGAACTCCTTTTGTAGTTTGTGCAAAATCTGGTGGGTAATGCAAAATAAAAGTGGATAGAGAATGACTGTATCCTAGTAAAAAACCTATGGTTGCATACTGTGGTTGCGTATCCTTTCATGGTTGCATGCCTGTCATGGTTGCATGATCTGTCATGACAGAGAACTGCTACTGTAGTAATGAACTGGTTACATTTTTATTGGCATTAAAAGTTATTTTTTTCCTATATCATCTCACAAGCATAGTATCCAGTAAAAGATTTTTAGGAGCTAATCATTGGCATTTGCAAGAGCAAATTTTTTCTCATACTACAGAAACTTCAGTGCAGACTGTTAGAAGCCATTTTGATGTAGATTTCTGGAGAGGAGCTCTACCTATAAATATAAAAAAGTCCCAAAACATGAAGGTTGAGTTCAAATCCAGTCTTCACCTCACTTCCTCAAGATAACAGAGCAGTTTGGATCCAGGGATAAAACTTTCACTATAAGTGTAAAAAGTCTTCTGGGGTCTTGGCTTGTCTTCCCAGACTAGATCTGCATCAGCAGTTTTTCATGTATTAACTGTGGCCAAAGATTATCTAGGTGTTAAAACGTTCCTGTGGATTAACAGCTTTATGGATTCTGACTCTAAAAATATTTGTATACTACATAATTTTTGCCTTTGCAGGAGGAAGAGTTTTCAAGTGAATGTGGAAAATACTAGATTGGACAGAGAAGCTCAAAATTCTGGGCGGCATCATTCCCAGGCACAGCTTGGCTCTTGATAAAGACTGTGTTACAGCAATTTGGAAACGATCCATGTTATGCAGATACAACCTCACTTTATTACTGTATGTCTATTATAGCATGGACGGATCGCCAGAACTACATCTATGGCACAAGAAGAAATGGAGGATATAGGATATAGGATATTTCATCTCAGCCAGGCAGAAAAATATTGTTAATTATAGTGAGTAATACTTAATTTGCATTTCTCAGTGTCATATCCCCTGCATACTCTTATGAGTAGAATAATCTGAATATACTGCACTGATCATTTTCAAAAAAGTGGTGTGAATGCAGTAAAAGTTCAGTGCAATCCAGGGCATTGATTATGCACTTGCTCTATTTGATCCTGGGCAGCAGTCAGTGTTAGTAGACTCAGGATAAATACCAAGGTGATCTCCTCTCCCTTCTGCATCCCAGCGATACAAAAATTGCCTCCCTTTGAACGGAAACATTTCAAATGGAGACATTGAGCTGGCTGCAAGAGTCAGAAAAGACTCTTAGCGGGACTTAGAAACAAAAGAGTGGTGGGACTGTCAGAGCTCTCTGCGCTGGCTTAAATATTTACCTGTTTGAACTGATAATAAAACTCGTTTAACCTCAAAAAGATCTGCAGGCTGAGGCAGTGGCGTATATTTACATAGTCCCTTCCTAGCAGCCATGCCAGAGAGGTGAAAATGTCAGAAAAGGGAACCACCTACCAGGACTTCTCCCAGTGTCACTTCTGCAACTCATCTGTCCTCCCTCTGGGTGGACCCATCCTCACTCTGCTGATGGAGGTGGCCATCTGTGCAAGTGTCTTTAGATTCTGTGCAGGAAACGAGTGCTGCAACACAGTCATTTTCAAGAGCCACGCTGTGCCAGGGAATGACACAGCCCAGAAATTTGGGTTCTCTGGCTGATCTCGCAATTTTCCACATTCGCTTGAAAATTCTTCCTCCTGCAAAGGCAAAAATGATGTAGTATATAAATATTTATATATATATATAGTCAAAATTCATAAAGCCATTAATCCACAGGAGTGTTTGATAACTTCAGGACAGAGTAGAGGGAGATGTAGCTGAAACAGGCAATTCAGAGACAGGAGGGTTAAGAACAAGAGAGGAGCTGAGCACCCCTCCCTTCAGTTTTCAGTGCTGCGTCCATTTTGCCTTTTCTCTTAACACTGTTTTGCCTTCTTATACCCATATCTTTATTTTATTTTTCCCACCTTGCTGTGGGAATAAAATTAGTTAAATATTAATAATAATGATTTTTATTTTCTAGCAGTTGTAGCAGAGGGGAGCCACATTTAGGAACCAACTGGGCTGTAAAGCACCATAGCATGAGCACAGTCTCTGCTTGCCACAATTTACAGCATAAACAGGCAGAACTGGTGCTTGATGATAGTGGTCACAGAGCCACATAGGGCTGAAATATCCTTCCCCAAATTAAAAAACTCCTACATTGCAAAACTAAAATTATTAGCACCGTCTAGTACAACGAGTTGGATAAGGGGCAGCAGATAGCACAGTGTTTCCAAGTGAAAAAAAAATCACATTTCTGTGGATAATGTTTTAATATTTAATAGCTTTCTTGCATAGAGTCTGAGCTTTCTTTCAAGTCTAAATGTTCTTCCCTTCAGTTTACAGCTCCTGCGTGTTATATATTTTTCTGCTTGAGCAAGGAGTCAGCTACTGCAGATGGGACTTTGCCATGGAAAGCAGTGATCCATTTGTCATTCAGGTGTCCTAGAGATGAAGGGAAGTTATATCTCCAGTGCAATCCAGAGAGCAATGGCAAGTTGTTTAAGAATAATAGGGAGTCTTGCTCTGCCTGAGGTCTGTCCCACTGAGCCAGGACAGTGACCAGGCTAGGAGATGTACACCTAGCTCAACTGTGTGGCTTAGCAAGTGTTTGGACTGCAGGATAGGTGGTGGCACAGGGGGTAAGTAAATGGTCCTGACCAGTACCACTTCCAGAAAGACCTCCACTCTGTCATGTTATGTCATGTCATGTCATGTCATGTCATGTCATGTCACGGCTTACAGAATAAATCATACTCTCTTTTCATATAACATTATGAAATATCCATGAAACATCCACATCTACCAGGAGCCTAGGGTAAGCGTAAGGCAGGCAGAGCAGCTGTGTCCTCACCAACTAGGATGCAGTCCCACAGCACCCAAACAAGGAAAGCAAACGAAGTCTCATGAGAACAGCAAGGTTCAACCATGAGTTCAGTGATCATCAGGCACATCCAAAGTGACAAGTCAGGTCCAAAGCTGAGCCAGGAGGTCAAATCGCCACCTCAGTGACAGGATCAACAAGGTAGGTGCCTTGGCACAGGTGTACAACAAGCTGAAACCAGAATCAAGCTTTGAAGCCTAAACACAGCCCCTGAGCCAAAGGAAAGTGACCCCAATGAAACTTCCCTTGGCTGGTTCTTGAGCCTCAGATGTTTCCACAGGAGTCTGATTCCAGGTTTCATGGCTGCACCGTATCAGAGCTGACCTTGAGCACAAACAAACAAGAGACTGCAGAGGCTGTTGGTGCCTTTAAGGCCCTGACACTTACTTTATGGACACAAAAAGACATGTAAAAGGTTGACAAATTAAATCATTCTGCACCAGGCCAAGATTTTTAAAAACAAATTTTCTTATGGTGACATCAATGTAGGGTTACACAAAATCAGAGATTAGGAACATCTCCTGTCCAGTAGAACATAACTGAGAATTTTGTGCTTTTAATTTGGAAAGTGGCCTCACTACATACTAATCCAAAAGGATTTAAGCCTCAGGATCTCTTGTGATCATCTGGAGGCCTTGTTTCTGCCAGAGTAGGATTTTAAGAAGTACTGTACTTAAAATGTTAATTTCATGGTTAAACCTTGCCTCTACTCAGTAAAGCAGTGTAAGGCAAGTTACTATCTTGTTGACATAAACTCGCCGGGTAGAAGAGGACTTAGAGCTAAAACTTGCCTCAAGTGTTTCTTCCTTGAACTCTTGTGAAGTCCCAAGTGGTACTGTAACTGACCCGTATGGTAACTGCCAGTCACAGCAAATACCTCCCTCTAAGGGCTGGACCAAGGGCTCATCCTGCATTATGTGCTAATTACAATCTTCATCTAGCTCATGTATAGACAGGTAAAAGTTAAATATTCCATCTAAGATAGTAATTTCAAATGCCTTTGTTGCCATCAGAGGGAATTATGCTTCTCATACTAACAGAGAACAGGAGATCCCTGGAAGAACCTCTCCATCCTCTGATTCAAGGAGCTCAGAGAAATACTATGGAGAAGTTTATACTGCATGCTATTGAAAAGCATTTCAAGAATAACGCAACCATCTGGCACAGTCAGCATGGGCTCACAAAGGGAAAGTCCTGCCTAACTATTCTGATATCCTTCTATGATAAGGTCTGCACCTGGTGGATGAAGAGAAGGTGGTGGACATAGCTTTTCTGGATTTTAGTGAGGCTTTTGATCCTGTCCCTCCGAGCATCCTTCTGGACAAGTGGTCCAAACGTGGGATGAACAGGTTCATAACGTGCTGGGTGAAGAACTGGCTGAAGGGCAGAGCTTAAGGGGTTGCAGCAGATGGGGCTACATCTGTCTGGCAGCCGGTCACCAGTGGTGTTCCTTAGGGCTCAATTCTAGGGCCCTGGGCCAGCTGCTTTCACTATTTTTGTCAGTGATGGAGGATGCAGGAGTGGAATGCACCATTAGCACGTTTGCTGATGATTCCAAACTGAGTAATGCTGTTGACTCTCCCAAGGGACAGAGAGTTCCCTGCAGAGGGATTTAGAGCGGTTGGTGCAGTGAGCAGTCATCAAGGGCATGAAATTTAACATGACCAAATGCTGGATTATAAACCTGGGCCAGAGTACCGCTGGACACAAGTGTGAGTTGGAACAGGAGTGGCTGGAGAGCAGTCCTGCAGAAAGGGACCTGGGGGTGCCGGTTGACAGCAGGCTCAAGAAGAGTCAGCAGTGTGCCCTGGCAGCCAAGAGGGCAAACCCCATTTTGGGGTGCATCAAACACAGCATGACCAGCTGGTCAAAAGAGGGGGTCATTCCTCTATAGTCAATGTTGGTGCAGCTGTAAGGGACTAAAAACTTGTCTCAACATTGGTGGCAGGCAAGTTTAACTACTGAAGACTAATCACCATGACAACTGAGCAGGACAGTTTAATCACCAAGGCAGACACGTCCGCACCCAGGCCCGTGGTCGACTGACAATGAGGAGGGGGCTTGGACCCTCTGGGATTTTCGAGCACCCTCTAGTGACGATGCTGGGCACGCACCCCACTGCCAAGTGGGAGGCCTGGGTATGCAAAACACTTATTGATTATGCAAGAGGACAACCCTGTAAAAAGGGGAAACTAGCAGAGACCAAGAAGAGCATCCGGGAACATCTGCCCTCCACCGGATTCGAAGATACATCAGGTGCACCGGCCTCACGGACTGCTCAGTGACCCGTGGGGGTAGCTATCGCAACACTCCCCTGCTGTTTGTTTCTCCCCCTCTCTTTCCCTTTCTCACTT
>BOSO01026626.1:0-13123 GCA_018403395.1 Gorsachius goisagi
TTTTGTCTTCCAGAGCAACAGCTACGCATACTGAAGCCCTACTTCCCGGGAAGTGGCTGGACATCGCCTGCTAATGGGAAGTAGAGAATAAAATCTTGTTTTCCTTCTGCTGACATGCATGGCCTTTGCTTTTGCTTTTTTATTAAACTGCCTTTACCTTGACCCATGAGTTTTCTTTCTTTGCCATCTCATTTTCTCCCCACCTGTTCTGCTGAAGAGGGGAGCAATAGAGCAGCTTGGTGGCACCTGGCATCCAGCCAAGGTCAACTTACCACACAGATTGTACAACTTGACATAGTAGCAGTGTATATAAAACCAGAGTCTAAATGAATGCTACCACATTCACTAACCCATCTTGTAGATGAGGAACAGATTATAAATATTTTTATTCAAATTATTTTCTAAGAGTGCCATTGTCCTAAAAGGGAGCATTTGCCTACAACTCAAAATCGTAAATGTTTGTCATGGCTTCTTGTGCTTCTGACATGACAGTCCTGAACAATGGATCCCCTGTACAAAACAGAGAATTACTACAAGCTTTTCTCCTAAGCAGCTACTTAGGAAGTACCATGGTCTAAAAATACCATCTCTGCAGGGTACAGCATTAGCTGATTTTATAAGCTATTTACATCCCCAGTCTTTTGCCTGACAGTGCTAAAGTGGTAACAATCAGTTTTAGTTACCCCGGTGTGGTCTGAAAGTCAAACATTATTTCCTTAGAAAGTGGTTTCAAAACTATAAAATTCTGTCCTAAAGCAACCATCTGGGGGAATCTTTCTGATCTGAGCTGAATTAAATTGATGATCAAGCAGAAACATGCTTCACACTCCTGACTGCAGCTATAAAGGAACAGGATTAACTTTATTTTATTGATTTTTTTATTTTATTTTATTTCTGGAATATGTCAGCTTTTCACACACGTGATAAATTAATCTTGGATCTAATCACAGGTATGGCAGCACCTAGGTATATGCCCATTCAACCTAAAATTTACCATGACTGTAGACAATAAATTAAAGGAAAATCTGTCTGTCTTATCTATTTTCCTACTGTTTATATCATTGATTAATAATATATGTAAGGTTCTCTTCCCCTAGAGAAGATACTAAAAAGCAGATAACCAATGTTATCAAACATGAATTTTAATGCAACACCTTAGCACTGACCTCATATGCTGTTGTATTAATTACATCAATAAGCAGCACATCTCAGAGTCAAGCATTTTATACTTAGGGGGATTGTATTTTGCAGCACACTATCTTTGGTATACATTTCAGGTTTGTGTTTGGTTTTTTTTTTCTTCCTGAATAAAAAGTTATCATCTCTTCTTTAGCCTGTATGTTCATATTCTAAGAATTAGCATTTTTTTAAAAAGTCCATGAAAACATGAGTCCCAGGGTATTTCTGATTTCTTGCACGAAAAAAGCACCAAAAACTAGAGAATCCAATGATAAATTGACAAGATAACATTTGTATCTACCCATTTATTAAAAAAATATAAAAACTCAAAGATTTCTCCAGATATTTACACTGTAGTTTGCATTTTGTCACGTAGTATATTTTTTACAATATAAAGGCTTAAAATTGTTCCATACTACATTTTTTAACACAGACATCATCATAGAGCCTTAATTAGATCCTCCTTCTCATTTTTGTTACACTGAAAGTTATTAAATACAAATTCAGATCCCACTGAGCTATGTTTTGGCTATAGATTTCAATTTAGCCAAATCATACTGTCTATAAATGTATAAAATCTTTGTGCTACAACACTAGGTGACAGATGAGAGGAACTCCTTAAGAGCGTTTTCAAACTAGAGCATTATCCAGACAAGAAAAATAGGTGTGTTCATGCTTACAAACTAGCAGATGCACGGAAGAATCATAATAAAACATAATTATACCTTTGTCCATAGTAGCTTTGCAAATGCATTACATTCCTGACTGTCATTGCCCTCTATTATTCTGCACCATGGTTCCCAGGCAGCTGCCTACCCTTATGCTAACTTACAGAATTTACCTTCAAAGCAAAAACTACCATTTATACTGAACTCTGCACAACAAAGAATAGCGGTAGGAAAGGTCACAAAATTCATTTTCTCTAATGAGCTAAGTATGTATCCAAATACAAGACTACTGCATTTGATTTGCTTCTCAGGTATTTTTAGTTGCTTTTTTTTCCACCAAAAGAGCTAAATAATCACATCTCTAACCATTCGTTCTGACAGATCTTTAATAAATGCAGACAGATGAGGGAACAAATGACAGATAAGAGATTTAAGAAAATATTTTTTAAAGGAATACTATTTTTTTATAGTCTTTGAAGAGCATCTGACAGCAATCCACAATGCATGGCAAGCTTAGCAGCAGTATAAAGAGCAAAGTGGTCCTGAAAATATGCCTGGAAAGGAACAACTGTAAACTTATGAAGGTTGATCAGCAGATTCAGTCCTGGTGGTAAAGAATAGTTAATTACAGATCTTTAGAAGGAACTGGGTAAAAATGGTTTGTACATTTCTTGTGTAAATATATTTGTAATTACAATGACAGGTGAAAAAACCTGAGAGCTTTTATCCAGAAAAGAAACCACAAAAAAGGTCTCTTAAAAAGCATTCCTTCATAAAGAATAGATCATCGTTCAGCAGGACTGAGATGTGTGGAACAGGAGATACTATAATACAGAGGCTGATTCTCAGTTCTTGCCCATGAATGGCAAAGTTTAATAGCCGTGTACCCTTATTTTGTATCTGCATCTCCTTATGTCAGGTTATAAATCAAGAATCTCCCATCTCCTCCCCCCCAGAGTTTTAGCATTCTTCTTGTTCTATCAGAGAATGGTTGGGTTTTTTTTTTTTAATATAGAAACACAACATTCCTACTGGACAGTAAAACCTCCAGGATTTATGAGGATTTATAGTCACCATACTGAAGATTCTGGGTACTACCTGAGAAACTGAAGAAGGTAAAACAATTGAATTCCCTTTGCTTACAATACATAAGGTGATAGAAGACAGGTTGGGTTCAAAAGTAATCAGTCAGTCTTCCCACTGTCACCTTCACCCTTCAGTCTATAGTTTTTACTAAGAACTGCAAATTGGTTCAGCTCCACATTGCTGTCAACAATGAGCTCGTTAAAGAGAGGCAGGGAGATTGCTTATTGCTATAACCAGTAATTCATCAGCTCCCAGTCTCTGTTTCCACACATGCAGATGCACCCTGCAGGCAAGGGGCAGGCAGCCATTGTCGGCTGGTGATAGATTGTGATTTGGAAGCATATTGTTTGCCAGCCTTTAAGTTGAAGTCCCTAATAACAACAGCTTTTAATTCCTGGCTTATTACAAGTGGCAGTGTGTTGTATTGGTCATTGGCTTCAGACCCCTTAGCGCTGCTGCGAGATTTGCTGAGTGAGTTGGGGTTTTATTCTGCTTACTAGGTGTCTCTTAAGTCATCAGCCAGATACTTCCTGGCACTGTTCCCTCAGCAGAGCTAATGAATCATGGCAGCTCATCTCAAATTGCCCAGCTCAAACATTTAAATGTCCACCACAATCTACAAATGAACCCATCTGACTGCCATTGGGGATCAGTGGGAGAAACTTATTAATACACATAAGATTTGTCAGCATGTCAGGCTTAATCTATCGCAACAGCTGAGATAATACACTTGTGCCTTCCCCTCCCCTATCCTGTGGTGAGAGAAGGGAGCACCAGCAGCGTGGTATCACCAGGAGTGCAGTGGTGCCATCCAGCTTTGTTGCGTCTCCCTCTGTATTCATCCACTTCCTTACCTGTTATTCTGAAGAGCACTCATTTCTTTCAGCAGAGAAGTTCTAAGCTTTGCAAGAAGTGAAATAAGCTTTTTTAAAAGTATATTTTCAGAAGTATTTAGGAAATCTGTAACATTCTGATTAATAAAAACAATACTCATCTGATTCCCTCTTCTATACTACAACCATGATAGAACAACATGAGCTAAAACAAGTCTTTAGCTCGATTCACTTTTTCAGAGAGTCTAAGTATTACCACCATGAAGTAGCTGAACAACAAAATAAAATGTGCTAATATGTAGCTCCAGGTGGCTACATTTTTTCTGCAAAAAGCCTCTAAAGACAATTTGGAATAAAGACCCTTTCCTGTTGGAATAGCATTACTGTGTCCTTGTTGCTATCTATATATAGATATATATTCTATACTGTGGACTATTACTAATAATTGAAGACACATGCTTTATTTCCAATCCAAATGAAAAAATCAGTTTTCTCAGAAGAAACCACTGTGACCAAATGAAATTCACTTTTTTTTTCTTTACAGTAGGGGTAATACCCAGTAGAGAGAAACTTTTTGATAACAGAAATGTCTCTGGAGACACATAATGGGAAAGAAGGCATGTTACAGCTCATTTACTTATAGCAGTTATGTGTTAAATTGTGGATGAACTAAAATAGAATATAATTCTTTGAAAAAGGCAGCAGTGAAAGGATTTGGAAATCTATCCCAACAGAATTGCTCTTTGAGTTAATATTTTATGGCTCAGTATTAAAATAATTATCCACATTATTGATCCTGTCTATGTGGTATGGGCATCCAAACAGCACCAAGAAATGTTCTTAAGTCTTCTCCAGAAAACTAAAACTTGGAGTGGATTCCTTTAACATGTTATTTACAGGAGGGTTATGAAGAGGATTTCTTCAATTAGCTTCCAATTCATTTTCCCTTCTGTCAGCAACAGCACAAAGGCTGGAAAAACATTGTCAAAATCTGAAAACAATTATGTAAGATTTGTCTGCCATTATCAACCCCGTCTTTTAGGCATCCTTCAACAAACTGTCACAAGTTTTATATCCAGAGACAGAAAAGAAAGATTTTAAGGCTTTCAATTGGGATGTGAAAGTAACAGCATTTGTCCATGTCACATAGTGCATGACTAGGCTACGTCAGCTGTCTTAGTGTGTAGGGATAGCATTGTTTTTGAAGTAAATCCCCCACTTAACCTGGTTTATCTTCTATTGGTTCACTTTGCAGAGAAATTCTGATACATGTTAAATAGATTATTTTGGGAGGGATCTAAACCAGAATCTCTGGTTTGAGTATGCACCAAACATTCTCCAGCCCCTCCTAGGGACAGCAGGGTCACAACCAAAGACTGATCTTTTGGATAGGTTTGGATAGTTTCAATCCATATGCTGTGAGGACGACTGATCCAGTAGAAAAGAATAGATCTAGTCCCAGGCAAGGCTCTCAAACTGCCTGTAATCTTGGTGTAGGGGCCTCAACACCTTCTTTTTTTTGTCTGCTGATTTACTGCTACTGCACCAAATTACTAGCTAGTATAGATCTCATCACTGAGTTATTTATTTGTAACTCATGACAAAGTACAGTGAACAGCTGCTGTCATCTTAGAAGATGTCAGAAAAGCACTCATTTTCACCCACAGTCCCAGCTGCTCTTAAGGAAAGTTATCTTTCTCCCACAGAAGGAGGGTATCTCTATCAGGAGGGCAAAGGTAACCGTAATGAAAGAATTCCCAGCCTAGACTTGTATTTGCAACCATTTGAAAGCTTATTTCAGAACATGGGAAACTTCACTCACTGAGCTTTAGAATTAATTTTTCTCTTTTTCTTTTACTTTTTTCCTCTCATTTCTCTTAGTTATCCCCAGACTGCTTTATTTTCTTGAATGGCAGGACCCTCCTGCCTGTTTCTTCTTGGTGGCTGAAGCCCTCCTTTTTCCCTTCACCCTAAGTGTGATCCTACAGAACTCTCATTATAGTTGAATCAACATATTAACTGAAATATTTACACACTGTCTTGAAACATCAACGATCTAACAATTTTTGCCCCTCACCTAGTCCAAGATACAGTACGTTCCTGAACATGCATTAGTGTTATTCAGCTTCTTGTAACAGAATTTGTCTGATTTCACATTGCATCAATACTGAATGTCACTGCAACTGGATGTGCCCTGTAGGAGATACTTGCTAGGTGCTGGAGACCAGTTCTTGGTAGACAAGTGGTTTTTAGTTCTGGTGAAACTAGTTGAGAGTGTTTTAGTTCTGGTGAAAAGTGCTGGATCTCCATTCCTGTGTAATTAACTATTTCTTTATCTGCTAAATATAAAACACAATGATAAAATGATCCCCACCACTATTCCGGTGGTCTCATTTCCTGAGACCCTAAAGTCAGCAAACATATCTTTAAATTCTCTTAAAGCCAACAGATTATTTTTTTTTAACAAAGAATTGCTCTTTCATCAATTTGACCCCTAACTAAAGCCAACTAAATAGTTATGCATTCCTTAAGGAAGACAGATTTTGTTGTCAATCAGTATTGAGAACAATGGAAGGGAATATATAAAAAGTAATTAGTAGCTAAGTTTCTATGAAAGTAGCAGTCAGGCAGAGAAGACAGTTGTCTCAGCAAAATCAAAACATGAAGAAACAATTCAATAGAGATTACTGTGTGATACTAAACTAAATTAAAATCTATGGGAAGCAAGATGAAAGTACCTGTAACTCCATGTATAAAGGACAAAGGTGTGAGGAGATGCAAGGCTGGCATTCTCCCCAACAGATTCACTGACAAAAGATCAAAATCTATATACATCAGCATTCATGCAGAAAACTGAACAATTAATCTAGAAGATGGGCACAGTCCACTAAACTTAGTGTATTAGCTATTAATGAATAAAGTAGCTCACAGGCAACAAAATCTGAATTAGGTAAGTATTCCACCCAAACTAAGCAAATATATCATATACATACACTTGTGTGTACACATGAGTATACATATATATCCTTCCCAAGGGGGGTAATTATTTGTCTTTCAGAATAGAATCCCATGGATTATTTTCTTGTTGCTCTTACAAATAAATCTGCATATTCTCAAATCTTTATTCTAGGTAGCATATCGCTTCAAAACCCTTCACATAGGTAGTAGCTCAATTTATGCTCAGATCTTGTCAGAAACCCAAAAAGCTCCTTTAAAAATTTGGTGGTCTACTTCATGTAAAATAGTTAGTTTGCCTTTTCTACTAGAGCTATTGCATCATATGACATTATAAACAGGATTTTTAATGTCGGACTTCTTCTCTAACTGCAGCTCCTTGCTGTAAAAACTGTAGTACCTCTTGTCCTTTCTGGGTGCTGGGCCCAGCACGGGTTCTGATTCTTTTTACTGCTATCGGACTGCTGTGTTCACTCTGGGACTGCCCCTCTCTTTTCCAGATCCATAAGTCCTTGCACAGCTCATTGCAGCTACAATTCCAGCATCACATCGGAATGGCTACACTCACTGGTGAAAGTTATGAACCACAGCTACTCATATTCGTACATGCAGAATACACAGAGATTTTCAGAAATGTGAGTGATAAAAGGTTCCTTCAAAAAAAAAAAAAAAAAAAAGGCCTTCTGTGGTCTCAGCCTGTTATGTATCAAGTTCTAAGGAGAACAAGCTCATGCTAGTATTCACTTAATTCTAGTACTTATATACCTCACTCACACTGCCTGGTTACCATTCTGACCAGACACTCTTACCCCTCCAGGCAGGAAGAACTCTATTTCATATTTTAACAACAAAAGCTCAGAAACATTTAATTAAATTCTCCACTGAAGCCAGTATCAGATAAAAATTTGAATAATGTATGTGCCTTTAATCCATGGCCCCATTGCTCCTCCAGTCCTGTCTTTACCTTGCTCTTGTTTTCCTGTAGCATTTTGAATCAGAATGGATTATGCATAAGGGATTATCAAGCAGTGCAAGCTATTTCAGAATTTAAACAAAGTCCTCTGGCTTAATTAGCCTTCTCCTGAGGTGATAAATGCCATCTTTTGATGTTGCAAAGGAGGTTTATGACCATGCTAATAACTGACATTTAACCATAATTTTCCTGAGTTGCAGTGGTAAACATATCATTTCCCTGACTTCACTAATATAACTAAGTGTTAACTCACATTACAGACCTGGCAGGAAAGGTTATGAGAGTAATAACAGCTTTGCTGCATTCGCATACCCAAGACACACAGCTAATGACTGAAAGTATTAAAGCTTGTTACAGCTTCTTTGAGACTCTAAACAGGAAAACTCCTTAACTGATAGAACACCTAAGAAATTCTTCACACTGCTACTCTGCTCAGATGGAAATCTATCATGAGAAAGCAATTTTAAAAGCAGGGGGCAGCTGAATAATTCAGTAAAAAAGATGTCAGTAACTGAACAGACAATGGAAGAGCTACTGGTTTTTTGTTGTTATCATTAGAGAGGAATGAACAGAGGTCACATCAGCCTTAAACAAAATAATAAACAGTTTTAGATGAAAATGGGAGCCCTTTTGATATAGCATCAGAATACAACAAGGGCAATACATTTTATAATGACAAAATAAAAATCTTTTTTGTGTGACGGTAATCCTGTGGAGATTTGAGCTTTAAAAATTGTTGAGACAAAAGGTTAACAGGTCTAAATATATATATATATATGTGTATATATATATATATATATCAGATTTACACAGCCATTGTAAAATAGAGGATTATGTTAGGATAACTTCACTTCGTGTAAGTAAATTAAACTACCCAGGCTAAGTTAAGAGTGTGTGTATGTGTGTGTGCGCATACGCACATGTGCAGATCTATATGCATATGTATAGTGGGATGAAGGAAGGAGAACAGAATGGAATTAATGGAATACTCATGATTTTGACCACTGTGTTCTGTTCCTTTATCTCATTTTTCAATTATTCTGCGGTCTGAAGTGGGGGGTTGTTTTGTTTAGACATTATAGCTCTTTGGAATACAGAACATATTTTCTTAATGTAAAATTTCACAACAGAGTTCTCTTACAGAAGAAATAAGATAGAAATATTTCCCACGGCTCTCCCTTGTGGCTTTACTTCTGATTCTGCCTCTTCTGACCTTTTCCAGATAGTTGTGCTCCATCTTTGGGAATATATGTTTCTAATACTTAGAGGTGAGACAGGCCTGCAGAAAGAGGATGTATTACTAATTCTAGGAGAAGTGAAAAACATTCTGGTGATATTACTGCTGCTAAAATCCTTTAACAAAAGTAAGTGTTATTTTTACTTTTCCAAGGAATATTTAATGAGCATCAAATATTAATAGAGGATAGATAATATTTAAATGACATCTTTAAATTATTAAAAATGTGCAACTCTCTGATAGTGATTACTACATTAAGACCTACAATACATTTTCATTAGGCACAAACTGTCTCCAAGGTGATATCAAGAAAAAAAGGTTTCAGAACTCTCAGCGCTATTTGTAAGGGAGTTCAATCCAAGGCTCTGTCTTCAGGATGAAAAATTAGTGTTTGGGTCAGTAGTAGGTAAGATGATAGACAAAATCAATAAACTGGTAAGGTAAAGCAAGTAAAGGTCCACTCAAGCCATCATTTACCCCAGTCTATGTCCCATTTGGCTAGTCTTGATTGTTAGCCTCTTCCTCTGTAATTAAAACAGCAGGTATTCTCATTCTCAGTCATGATTCTATTTCAACAAGCCAAATACCATCTGGACACGAGACCACAGGTACAGGAGATCTAACATAGACTGTGTATTTATACAGTGTTTTAAGAGGATGTTAAGATAATATAACCCTGTTCAAGGTGTCTTCCTGATAAAACATGACAAGTTACATGGTTTAGCCACAGCCAGCAACTAAGCTCACCTTCCCCACCCTGGCGTGTTGAGGGAGAGAATCGGAAGAGCAAAACTAAGAAAACTTGTGGGTTGAGATAAGAACAGTTTTAATAATAGTAATTGTAATAGTAATAATAAGGAAAAGGAACAGGAAAAGGAAAAGAGAGAAAGAGAGATAAACAAAACCTGGGAAAAAACAAGTAAGGCAACCACTCACCACCTGCCGACAAATGCCCCGCCAGTCCCCAAGCAGCAATCACTGCTCCCCAGCCAACTCCCCCCCCCCGCCCCACCAGTTTATATACTGAGCATGATGTCACATGGTCTGGAATACCCTTTTGGCCAGTTGGGGTCAGCTGTCCTGGCTGTGCCCCCTCCCAGCTTCTAGTGTACCTGGCAGAGCAGAGGAAGCTGAAAAAGTCCTTGCAAGAAGTCCTACTTAGCAACAACCAAAACATCAGTGAGTCATCAACATTATTCTCATGCTAAAGCCAAAACACAGCACTGTGCCAGCTACTAGGAAGAAAATTAACTCTATCCCAGCTGAAACCAGGACAACTGGTTAAGCAAGACAAAGTCAGGATTAGCTGTTATGAAGCTTAAGGTTATCTCTATTTTAGATTTATAAGGAAGAAACAGAAGAAAAATTAAGTTTGCAGGAAGCTTGTTAGAAACTTTTGCTTCAATATAGAGACGACATCTATTGGGTATTTGGGAAGCTGGCATTTTATAAACCTGGTTTAGTTTTGCTAATCAGTTATTTTAAAAATCTAATTTTCTTCTTATTTCTCAACCATAAATTTAGTAGCGATGATTATTTTTGATAAAACAGTAAACCAGGTAATGCAGGAATAAATATAAATTGAGGCTAACTCCAATTTTCAAATGAAATTTAAAAGTAAATTTTTTTTTTTAGTATTAACTTTCATTCATGATTCTTATTAATTCACAGTATTTATGTCCTTTACAAAGGCATCTTTCGGTAGCTAGTATCAATTATTGAGATTTATAGACTATAAACAAGCATGCTTCTATTTCTCTGTAGTGCAGCTTACATCCCCTAGACTTAAGATTTTTGTAGCTGTACCTTTAAGCACTTCATGTGCTTGGAAACATGGCATTTCTTTCTACGGGAATGGGGGACTGACTTGGCATCAGCGGGTGGTGAGCAATTGGATTCTGCATCACTTGTTCTGTATATTCTATATATTCTATTATTATCATCATCAACAACATTATCATCATCATCATTATTTTCCTCTGCTGTTTTATTAAACTATCTTTACCTCAACCCACGGTTTTTACTTTTTTTCCAATTCTCTCTGATCTTGACATTTTTAAATACTACTTTTTAATGGGAGAAGAGAATGTCAGGTCTACTCATTTTATCTGCTTCTTTTAAGGAGAAGTTCTGAATGAATTCCGACTAGGAGATTTAGTCAACTGTTTTATTAATTGTTGGAGCACAGGAAAGAGGTAATCTGGCTATCTTAGAAGTGTTTACTTCACTTCCATCGCTCAGTAAGCCAAAATTCATAAAGCAGTGAGGAAGAAGGGACGGTCTCCAAAATACCATGCCAAACAGTTGATTTTGATATTATTGGAGATGCTGAGAAAACTCCTCCTGATAGGACTGAGCCACAAAAGAGCATTTAGTCAGATTTTTTGTTTTCACCTCTTTTTATCTCCAGATGTCAGGGACATGGAGGGGGACAGCACACAGCAAGGCCAGAGCCCTTGCCCGAGAATATTCCGTCTTTCTTCTAACATTGTGGGAGAGAAGAGCAAGAGTCCTGACAACACCTTGATAAGTACTTGTTTTCTACAAGTGTCAGAGAATATGAGAGTGGAAATAGAGGAACAGGTGGAGGAAATCCTCCAGATTAGTCTCTAAGTGTATATACCCCACTAGCAAGTTTTATTTTACCAAGCACAGACAAGCGGGTTTACAATACGTCTCTTTTCACCTGCTTCTAGTAACTTACCTGAGATGATATAGAGATCGCAGTCACTTTGGAAAAGCAAGTTGTTTTTACCTCCCCTGGGGAATAGAAGTGTGAGAGGGGAGAAGGGAAAGGGGAAGTAGCAAAAAGAAAGAGAAAAGCTGATGGTTTCAAGAGACCAGAATAAGTAGTTTACTGTTTGGGTACACTGTACAATCACATGAGTAGCAGATGCTCTGTAATGTTACAAGGACTTCAGAACCACACTAAAAAAAAAAAAACAAACAACAAAATAAAAACAATGAAATTATTCTTTAGTTTCTCGACTTTCCCACGGTTCTTGTTCTTTATTTCCAATCTCTTCCTAATAGGCTAAATACTTCAGGAACTAAGTGTTAAGGAGAGCAATAATGACTGAGAGATTTACCTTAATATCAGGAAGGTTAGCTATGGAATACCAAATGTTACAATTTCACTAGACTATGTGCAATATCTTACATTTATAGAGCTACTTGGACTTGTAAAGTGAGATGGATGGTATTTTCAAACCCTGTATACCAAAGAGTTATTCTTTCTTGTTAAAGAGGTCCTGGTCTACCCTCTTGCATTCCAGACCAGAGCAGATGCTTGACAAGAGCAGCACAGATGTATGGTTGTCACGCCAAGTCAAACATCATCAGGGAGTCTGCTGCTGTGAGGACTTCAATCAGAACAATCAGATGTACAATTGCACATGACTAACTAAAACAGAGGTTTCTTGTCCCCAAAGAAAGTCTTTCCTTCATGTACATGTATTTCCCTGCTATAATTCTTAATTCAGGTGTAAACACAGCATCAGCCTTCCGCCAAGCACAAGCTGCTAAGTGGTTGTATTGGGTTTCTGTGGCAAGGTCTTGGTAGTCGGGGGGCTACAGAGGTGGCTTCTGTGAGAAACTGCTAGAAGTTTTCCCTGTGTCCGCCGCCGGCAAGGCCAAGCCAATCAGCAGCAGTGGAAATGCCTCTGTGATAACATATTTAAGAAGGAAAAAAAAACTGGCTGGGTCTCAGTAGCCGGAGAGAGAAGAGAAGTGAGAGGATCTGAGAGAAAACAGCCCTGCAGACACCAAGGTCAGTGAAGGAGGAGGGGGAGGAGGGGCTCCAGGCGCCGGAGCAGAGATTCCCCTGCAGCCAGTGGTGAAGAACACGGTGAGGCAGGCTGTCCCCCTGCAGTCCATGGAGGTCCACGGGGGGAGCAGATCTCCACCTGTAGCCCGTGGAGGACCCCACGCCGGAGCGGGTAGATGCCCGAAGGGAGGAGGCTGTGACCCCGTGGGAAGCCTGCGCCAGATCAGGTTCCTGGCAAGCCATTGCGGACCCGTGGGGGGAGGAGCCCACGCCGGAGCAGGTTTGCCGGCAGAACTTGTGACCCCGCAGGGGACCCAACGCTGGAGCAGTCTGCTCCTGCACCCCGTGGAAATTATGGACCCACGCTGGAGCAGTTCGTGGAGAACTGTAGCCCGTGGGAAGGACTCACGTTAGAGAAGTTCGTGG